>JAODAL010005689.1:0-140783 GCA_025379985.1 Phyllomedusa bahiana | reverse complement strand
GGGAGCATTTCAAACATATCTATAGGCCTCTGTGTTTTGTTTTACTGATGGAGGCGTAAAAAGTGTGTTCTTCTGCCCTTCATCAGGCTGATATGTATTTTTCTGCAGTATTGAATATCGTTGTGTGGTACAGTTTTCCATAGAGAAGCATCAAGTTAAAAAACATAACCCACTGCTGGAGGCATCCATTGGAGGTAAATGTCAAGAAATCCCCCCGATACCTCCAGCAGAAACTACAAACTGCAATGTTAAAGCAGCCGCAGTAGTATCACTTTGCTGGTGTCCTTGTCCTAAAATCAATTTTGATTTAACAATAACCTCTGTACTTTATAAAACAGATATTTTAATGTAAGCAGCCAGCCAGCAGGAGGAATGCATTAGTCAAACCTATTTTCAAATATGACCTCAAACAAAAGATGGAAGAATTACAAGGACAGAGACAAGAAATCATTACTTGTGTGACATCATCTATTCTGTTTACCACTGTACAGCAATAGCACCATGCAGGTGATAAATGGGATCAAAGGAGGAAGCCACAGTCTGCCTTCTAATGAAGATCAGGGAGCGGCCATTCCTCATCAGACATAAGTCTTCATGCCAACCTGGAAGGGCATATTCACCAACATATTCTAATTATGTCTATAGCACTGAAGCCACTTCTAGATATGAGCAGAATTAACCTTTCTGAATAGAAATTTCACCTAGCTACTATCAGTAAATAACAGCTCATTTGACATCCTGACTATATTTGTCCTATTAAAGGAGTTGTCTCATTACGAGCTTTCAGCCTGTCAGTGTCCCTGGTAAGTTGAACTGAGGGGCGTGCTTCTTGGTCTTTTCTGTTTGTTCCCATCCCCCTCCCATCAGCACACAGGCAGCTAAGTAACTTTATACAGGGGGGGGGGGAGGGGGTTTGCTCTCAGATTCACCCTGTGTTTTGCCTGCCTAGGTCTGTTGCAGGAGAGGGCTGATCTAGGAGTGTAGAGAGGAATATGAAGCTGTGTGCTAATAGAGCAGAGGGGATGCATGTGTTCCCATATCCCCTGCTTGCTTACAAGTCTCCACATCTCTCAGCAAAAACAAGGGCAGTGTTATATACTAGGATGTCTCACTAATACTGGAGAACATTAAAGTATTCACATGCCCGATCTCTATAGTATTAGTATAGTCACGTTCCAAAGGGCATATCATGATTATAGTAACAGAAGGGTCACTGCTGTACATCTATCTGTGTAGAGAGCAGGAGGAAGCAGGCACACACAGGGGTTTAAACCAGGGTGCAGGACACAGACGCCAGGTCCTCCTCCCCCCCCAGAAGCATTCTGTGCGGGAGGGGCTCTCTGCTCTGACCTGTCTTCAAAGGTGATGAGTCATACGACCTGAGCCAGTAAGATAAGGATCAACAGGTCGGCTACTATAGAGATTTGAGGAGCTGATGTAGAAATACTAACAGGGCTAGTTTCAAAATCAGTAGGACATTTGTAATGAACATATATTGCAAAGCTGCTTGTTTTTTAAAGATCTTTAAATTAAAACCCAATCATTGTAGCGAGACAACCCCTTTAAGGCATTTGAGTATCATGGTGGTGGTGGTGCACAGCTCCCAACTTTTAGAGATTGCAAAGAATGACACATCAGGACACGTCTATTACCGCACCCAAACACATGACATCACACCAGGACATGTCTCTAAACATGCCCGCAAACATACATCCCAACCTTTTAGACAACCAATTAGAGGCCCTTTAGGTAGATTCACATGGCAGCATTCTTTCCTTGTTTCAGCCTCCTATATTTTGCTATTATTGACGTATAAACCAGCTCAAAGAATTGACATTCTTCAATTGACAATTATTTTGTGGGCACGGACATTACGCACCGATAATACACATGTAAAAGCAGCATTGTCTGAACAATGACGTTGATCTTACATAGGGTATATTGTTAATCAGCTTACAGTAAGATTAAACGTTGATTCTGGATGTGAAATCTACACCCAGAATCACCATCCAAATGCGCCATGTGAACATAACGGTTCACTTTACAATTGTCAATTGTTTTTAACCCCTTCCCATGGCAGACTTTTTTTTCTTTTTCAAAAGAAACAGTTTTCCTTTTCAAAACAACAGTTTACATGAGAAATAAGTAATTGCCAAAATACATAAAGATTATAAATTTCTGAGCATTTTTCTCACATAAAAGGAACACAAGATATAGCATAAACTATCAAAGAACATTAATATTGATTGGCACATGTGAAGAACATTATAAACCTCCTATAACCAATCCTCTTAAAAGATGATAGGGTGCGTCAGCTGTGTATTATTCCAAAAAGAAAAGCGAGGACTGAAATGTATACAGCCAACAGACTAAGGCCGTGTTCACACGGCTTATTCCCGACGGATTTGTGCGCCGTATTGAGCGCACAAATCCGCCGTGAATAAGGGGCGGGACGGGGGCGGGGCCGGAGCGCGGCGGGGGCGCCGCTCCCGACCCCATAGACAATGCATTGTTTACGGCGCGTCCGCGCCGTAAATAATGTGCATGTCACTTTCTCCCCCCGCGGCGGATTTGCCGAGCGGGGAGGAGCGACGGAATCCACTGTTCTCTATGAGAGCAGTGGATTACCGTAATGACTCCGACGGATTGGCGCCGTATTGAAGCGCAAATCCGGCGCGGAATACGGCGCCAATCCGTCGGCAAATAAGCCGTGTGAACGGGGCCTAAGCTTAGAGAAGATAAACACATAGCACCTTCAATATAAGAAATAAAAATAAAATAAGATAAATAATGAGATAACTTTATCGACAAAACAAAAGCTCCTGGACGTGACTATCAAACAAATAAGGCCCCACCCTCATTACATATATATTATTTTCTGATTGGAGAGGACAGTCTATGAAAGCTAGAATAATCATAACAGAAATTAAGTTAGTGATTTGAATTCCACTGAGGATGTGACCATCATCCACTCTCCCCAGATCCTGTTAAATTTCTCAAGATTCTGGTCGTTCTCTGCTCTTATCTCCTCCATTCGTTGGATATAGAAAATTTCCATAAACCACTCCGAAACAGAGGGTACCTGAGCAGATCTCCACTTTCTGGGAATTAGTACTTTAGCAGCGACCAAGAGAAAGAGCGTTAACCCTTTAATACTTCCAAAGAAAAAAAATATTACTCTTCATTTTTCTCCTCCTCGCATTCCAAAAGCCATAAGGTTTTCATTTTTCCACATACATAGACATATGAGGGCTTTTATTTTGCGGGACAAAATGTACTTTCTAATGGTGTTATTCATATTACCAGAGAATATACTGGGAAACCGCCAAAAAATTCTAAGTGGGGCAAAATGTGAAAAAAAAGTACTTGTGCCATGTTTGCGGGAGTTTTGTTTTTGTGTTCAATCTTCAGTAAAAATGATGCATTATCTGTATTCTACAGGTTGATATGCATCCGGCAATACCAAACATGTAGGGTTTCTGTTATGGTTTGGTGGCATAAAAAAATTCCAAACATTTTCTATATTTGACATTTGCGGCGCGGCGCCGTTTGTGCGACCAATAACTTTTTTGTATGAACACCTACAGACGTCAGTGAGGGTGCAGTGTTTGCGGGCTGAAATGTACTTTTTATAGCTAGCAGTTTGGAATGCATGCGACTTTTTTGCTCACTTTTATTCCAATTTTTATGGGACATAAAATGACCCAAAAAACTGCAATTTTGGCGTTGGAATTTTTTTTCTTCTCCGATGTTCAGCGTATGGAATAAATGATGTTATATTTTAATAGATGGGACTTTTTGGGACACGGCGATATCAAAAATGTGTAACTTTTTTTTGTTTTTATTTGTAAAATGGCGAAAGGAGGATGATTTGAACTTTTAATACTTTTTTTTTACACTTTAAAACTTTATTTATTTTTTTTTTACTTTAACATTGAATCCCTCTAGGGTGCTTCATCACTAGGGGGTGTAATCGTTAATACAGCCTAATGCATTGCGTATACAATGCATTAGGCTGTACCAAGATGGCTTTCTCCCCACTTTCTGTCTGGTGCCGGAAGTGGGGCAAACAAGAACATGGCAGCGATGGGAGCTTTCACAAGGCTCCCAGCTGCCATGTTAGCCCATCGGGACACAGCGATCTCATCGCTGACGTCCTGATCGCAGTGAAAAACGGCACCATTTTACATTCATTTAAACGCCACTGCCATCTTTGCCGCGGCATCTAAAGGGTTGGCGCCGCCCCCCCCCCCTACCACCGTGCTGTAACCGCCGGGTGTTAGCTGCAATTAGCCGCTAACACCCGGCGGCTGTGTAACAGGGTCACGCTGCGATCCTGTTACACAACTCCTTAACACCACCATGACAAAGGTGGGATAAGGGATTAAACTCCCCTTTAAAGTACAGAGGCTCATAGGAGGCATGAGGAGCAGAAGAACAGACGGGTCATTTCTGAGGGATATATCTGTAATCAACCTTATAACATTAATGACCTTGATCCAGAATGCCTGTATTTCTTCACATCCCCACCAAATGTGGGACATAGTGCCCAGCCCCTTTCCACATCTCCAACAGGTTGAAGGAACTGTAGGATAGAGCGAGTGTAGTAGTGAAGGGACCCTATAACATCTGGTGAGCAGCTTATAATTGAGCTCCATGACACTGAGGCTTTAGGCAGCCTTTTTTTTCACCACATCCATTTTTTCCTCCTTGCCTTGCCAGAGCTAAAACTTTTATTTTTTCACCTATCTAGACATATGAGGACTTTCATTTTGCAGGACAAGATGTACTTTCTAATTGTGTTATTCATATTACCATAGAATGTACTGGAAAAGAGCAAAAAAATTCTAAGTGAGGTAGATGGCAGTTTTAAAACAGAAAATATGGCGGAGATGGAAGCCTTCACAAGGCTTCCAGCTGCCATGATAAGCTGCCATGATCTCGCCGCTGATGCAAGCTGTCCTTTCCTCATTAAAAATGCAAATCATCCTAAAAAAGATAAAAAATATAAAGTACACATATTTAGTATCTCTGCGTGTGTAATGACCTAGCCTATAAATCTGTCATATTATGTAACCCGCACGATAAATGTCAAAAAATGTCCAAAAAAAAAACAATGGCAGAATTGTGTTTTTTGTTAATCCCACTGAATAAAAAGTGATCAAAAGGTCATATAAACCCCAAAGTGGTACCAAGGAAAATGTCAGTTTGTTCCACATGAAAAAATCCCTTACTTAGCTCCATATATGTAAAAATAAAAAGTTATGGCTGCCAGAAGAAAGCGATGCATGAATAATGTTTTACCTTCAACCATACAAATCCGCCGTATGTATCCAACTGCACACGCTATGTTAGTAAAGCCCGTTGGGAGTTCCTTGCATCTACTCCCCTATATTAAACTACAAACACACGAGGGCTAAGAATGCTTTAGCAAAACCTTTTATCTTTATATTTTATAATAGGTGCATGTGTAACTACATTCAACAGACGAACACCTTAGGCAATGAAAAAATGCAGTAATAGCGTGGCAGTACTTAGCTGTAGATTCTTCCACTCATAGCAGAGGGTAAGTGTGTAGTTCAGTCATTGAGAGCTGATGATGTTGGAGTGCAGCTACGTGCTGCCAAGCAGCGACGCGACGTTTCGGAATACTTTCCTTCCTTTTTCAAGCATGCTCTGTAGACACCTAACTCCTTCTTTATACTCTTGCCGGATCGCACAGGTGCATGTTCTTTTAACCCTTAATGTGATACAATACTAAATAGTGACGTAAATAGACAAACACTGGACAACGTTAAAAACAACATGTATAAAAGAGTAAGAAAGAGGGGAAAGGGGAACACTGAAGAATAGTTATTTATAAATAACACCGTAAACTAAAGGATTCATTTAACCCTTTTGGTGCTAGTGTGTCCATTTTAGAAATCCAAAAAGCTTCTCTTTGCAATAATTTTATTCTAGTATAGTTAATATCTTTTGTTTGGATTTGCTCTAGGACACACCATCGGAGGTCACAAATTGGTCTGACCAATGTAATATTTGCTACATGGACATCGCAACATCTTACCCCTGCCTGTCCTGTGTTAACTTCTCTGCCATTATAAAAGGTTCCACTGTTCCACATCCAAACCAAGAAGTGGACATACCGGTCAATGGCTTCTTCAGCTGTACTAGTAATAATGTAATTTACATGTTGCGATGTCCATGTAGCAAATACTACATTGGTCAGACCAGCCGCCCAGTCAAGCTTAGGATAGGGGAACACAAATCCGCCATACGTAATTTTAAAAATAATAAAGATAGTGAAAAAAAAGATATACCTGCAAAATTTGGAGAAACAACGGTGGCCAGACATTTTGCGAAACAACATCATAGTGTTTGTGACCTCCGATGGTGTGTCCTAGAGCAAATCCAAACAAAAGATATTAACCATACTAGAATAAAATTATTGCAAAGAGAAGCTTTTTGGATTTCTAAAATGGACACACTAGCACCAAAAGGGTTAAATGAATCCTTTAGTTTACGGTGTTATTTATAAATAACTATTCTTCAGTGTTCCCTTTCCCTCTTTCTTTACTCTTTTATACATGTTGTTTTTAACGTTGTCCAGTGTTTGTCTATTTACGTCACTATTTAGTATTGTATCACATTAAGGGTTAAAAGAACATGCACCTGTGCGATCCGGCAAGAGTATAAAGAAGGAGTTAGATGTCTACAGAGCATGCTTGAAAAAGGAAGGAAAGTATTCCGAAACGCCGTGTCGCTGCTCGGCAGCACGTAGCTGCACTCCAACATCATCAGCTCTCAATGACTGAACTACACACTTACCCTCTGCTATGAGTGGATGAATCTACAGCTAAGTACTGCCACGCTATTACTGTATTTTTTCATTGCCTAAGGTGTTCGTCTGTTGAATGTATTTACACATGCACCTATTATAAAATATAAAGATAAAAAGTTTTTGCTAAAGCATTCCTAGCCCTCGTGTGTTTGTAGTTGAATATTGTTTTACACTATTACATGTTTCCTTTTTAAAGTGCTACAACATGAAAAACTATATGAATTGGGTATAGCTGTAGTAGTATCGTCCCACGGTGTTAAACCAACATGTCATTATACTTCACAGTAAGCGCTATAAAAAATAAAAATAAAAAACAATACTAGGATTGCTGTATTTTCTTCATTCTGTTTCCTCCAAAATGGTACCAATGAAAATGTCAGCTCACCCCACAAAATGTAGCTCTTTATACAGAAGAAGAAAAAAGTTACAGTTGTCAGAATATGACAATCTAAAAATGCAATTCTTTACAAAAATCATTTCAATTGGGTTAAAGTAGAAAAACATAAAAAACAACATCAAATTTATATCATTGTAATTGTGTAAAGTACAAATTTAACCCTTTTATCTGTACTCTTGCCAATTGCTATCTCTTCCAAACTAGATATAGATATATACACTCACCGGCCACTTTATTAGGTACACCTGTCCAACTGCTCGTTAACACTTAATTTCTAATCAGCCAATCACATGGCGGCAACTCAGTGCATTTAGGCATGTAGACATGGTCAAGACAATCTCCTGCAGTTCAAACCGAGCATCAGTATGGGGAAGAAAGGTGATTTGAGTGCCTTTGAACGTGGCATGGTTGTTGGTGCCAGAAGGGCTGGTCTGAGTATTAAGAAACTGCTGATCTCCTGGGATTTTCACGCACAACCATCTCTAGGGTTTACAGAGAATGGTCCGAAAAAGAAAAAACATCCAGTGAGCGGCAGTCCTGTGGGCGGAAATGCCTTGTTGATGCCAGAGGTCAAAGGAGAATGGGCAGACTGGTTCGAGCTGATAGAAAGGCAACAGTGACTCAAATAGCCACCCGTTACAACCAAGGTAGGCAGAGAGCATCTCTGAACGCACAGTACGGCGAACTTTGAGGCAGATGGGCTACAGCAGCAGAAGACCACACCGGGTGCCACTCCTTTCTGCTAAGAACAGGAAACTGAGGCTCAAATTTTACCAAGCTCATCGAATTTGGACAGTAGAAGATTGGAAAAACGTTGCCTGGTCTGATGAGTCTCGATTTCTGCTGCGACATTCGGATGGTAGGGTCAGAATTTGGCGTCAACAACATGAAAGCATGGATCCATCCTGCCTTGTATCAACGGTTCAGGCTGGTGGTGGTGGTGTCATGGTGTGGGGAATATTTTCTTGGCACTCTTTGGGCCCCTTGGTACCATTGAGCATCGTTGCAACACCTTGTTGAATCTATGCCACGAAGAATTGAGGCAGTTCTGAAGGCAAAAGGGGGTCCAACCCGTTACTAGCATGGTGTACCTAATAAAGTGGCCGGTGAGTGTATGTTTGCTGTAAACAGCGGGGATCCCCAAGGAATACTACCCAGTCAAGGTGATGGGTAATGCAACTCTGTTTAATACAAGGAAGTACATAAGGTTTCATATCATTTGATACGTAAGCATTGTCATAGCATGTGTTGTTTGATCAGTGGTCAATTGACATTTGGTGGGACAAGTTAATAAGGAAATCAAAGCGTAAGTTCATATATGGTGATATACATCAATCCTTCATTTCTGCATGCATTGCATAATATTGCACAGTTCATCAAAACAACCCTAGAGTTGTTTACTTCAGCGGATATTGGATGTTGAAACAAGTGTGCTCTGCGCCATCTTAGTCTGTGTTGCTCAAGCTAACTTCTTAGTAAGCCATAGAGAGTCCATTTTAATGTCTTCAGCGTCTTTCAGAATAGGTACATCCCGAAGGTAGTTTTCCTTGCATAAGCTATGCATTCCAGCATATAATATCTAAGTTAAACCGGTCAAAGGTAATAGAGATAGAGAATGGTTTATGCAAACAGTGTATAGACAGTTTCCAGATATAGTCAATGGATATGAACGTTATCAACAGATTTTAATGTTTTCAATAAATTCTTGCACCTGACAATTGTACCAACCCACATAGTAAAGTTATCCTGTAATTTATACTGCATGGTGCATGCTGCAAAAATTAAATCCATAATGGCGGAATTGCCGTTTTCTTTTCCATTTTCACAGCCCAATGCTTAACAAACTGTGGAACTATGGGTCCAAAATGCAGAATACACCCTGAAATGAATTCCTTGAAGGGTGTTGATTCCAAAATGATGTGACTCCTGGAAGATTTCACCTGTTCTGGAACTTTGAGGGTTTTGCAAATGTGACATGGCACTCCCTTGAAGGCCCTGGCATGCAGGGTAAGGCTGTACTTGGAAGAAATTGTGTAACAGATTTTGAGATGCCTTTTATCCAGGATTTTTAGCTAAAACTGCATATTATTGGAATTTTTCATTATTTAATAAAAAACACCTCTGCATATATTCCTTAAGGGGTGTAGTTTTCAAAATAAGGTCCTTTTAGGGGTGTTAATTAAGTTTTAGCACCTTAGGAGGGACGCAAACCTGTAATGGCTCCTACAAAGTATCCTAATTTAAAATGAGACCCCAAAACACAGTAGATGATCATCGTGTTCTGAGGCTTGTGGTTGAGTAAAAAATCACACTAAGGCCACATATGGGATATTTCTAAAAATGGCAAAATCAGGGGAACCAATATTGAGTTGTATTTCCCTGGTTACATTGACTGTGTTCCAGTAATGAATTAAAATTGGAAATCTGCAAAAAAAAAATTATTTTGAAATGTCACCTTCAGTTTGCTTTCGTTTCTGTGAAAACACCTAAAGGGTTAATAAACTTCCTAAATGCTGTTTTGAATACTCGAAGGGGTGCAGTTTCTTAGATAGAGTCTTTTATGGGGCAGTGAGGGAACTACCTCCATCGCGGCTGCTACAGGGCCTGCTGCCACAGGGGGTGTAACATGCCTTAGGATACCAAGGCCCTCTGTCCCGAGGCATCTCCTGGGAATCAAGGGCTAATTCCCTCGATCCCAGATTCTGCATGGTTAAAGCACTTAGTGGAGCAGAGAGCAACCTCCTCCCTGCCCTGCTGTTAGGCTTAGTAGGCCTAATGCCTAGTTAAAGGGGTTGTCTCACTACAAGGATTGCAAAAACAAGTCACTTGGTAATATGTGTCCATTAATAGTGTCCTACCTATTCCTAGATATCCCCTCTTGTATGGGATGCATCAGCTCCTCAGGTCGTTATGGCTACAGACCTGTTTGATCTCTCCTGATAGGCTGCCAGCACTGGTTACTATAGCTACAGACCTTGCTTCTACTGCAGCCTAGTAGAAGCCAGTAAACACGCCCCTGAATTCAAAATGAAACCAAGAAAACAGGACTGAGGTAAGATGAGTCAATGTAGTGAGATAACCCCTTTAAGCCTTAGGCCAACCAGACGTCAGTCACAAAACCAGTAGAAGAAGCCGAAAAACAAGCTGGAACTATGTATAGTAGTACAAATACATGTGTTGATGAACAAAATGACAGAAAAACCAAAACAATTCTAACACAATAAATGTACTAAAAAGTATGTATATTTTATTTTAAACTAGCTAAAAATACCAACAATACACTCACCGGCCACTTTATTAGGTACACCTGTCCACCTGCTCGTTAACACTTAATTTCTAATCAGCCAATCACATGGTGGAAACTCAGTGCAGTTAGGCATGTAGACATGGTCAAGACAATCTCCTGCAGTTCAAAACCGAGCATCAGTATGGGGAAGAAAGGTGATTTGAGTGCCTTTGAACGTGGCATGGTTGTTGGTGCCAGAAGGGCTGTCTGAGTATTTCAGAAACTGCTGATCTCCTGGGATTTTCACGCACAACCATCTCTAGGGTTTACAGAGAATGGTCAGAAAAAGAAAAAAACATCCAGTGAGCGGCAGTCCTGTGGGCGGAAATGCCTTGTTGATGCCAGAGGTCAAAGGAGAATGGGTAGACTGGTTCGAGCTGATAGAAAGGCAACAGTGACTCAAATAGCCACCCGTTACAACCAAGATAGGCAAAGAGCATCTCTGAACGCACCAGTACGGCGAACTTTGAGGCAGATGGCTACAGCAGCAGAAGACCACACGGGTGCCACTCCTTTCAGCTAAGAACAGGAAACTGAGGCTCCAATTTGACCAAGCTCATCGAAATTGGACAGTAGAAGATTGGAAAAACGTTGCCTGGTCTGATGAGTCTCGATTTCAGCTGCGACATTCGGATGGTAGGGTCAGAATTTGGCGACAACAACATGAAAGCATGGATCCATCCTGCCTTGTATCAACGGTTCAGGCTGGTGGTGGTGGTGTCATGGTGTGGGGAATATTTTCTTGGCACTCTTTGGGCCCCTTGGTACCAATTGAGCATCGTTGCAACACCTTGTGGAATCTATGCCACGAAGAATTGAGGCAGTTCTGAAGGCAAAAGGGGGGTCCAACCCGTTACTAGCATGGTGTACCTAATAAAGTGGCCGGTGAGTGTAAGACCATAATGATGTAAAAATCCTGCACTTAAATATGTAGAACACGATTATACAATATGATTTCCAATAATTAATGTCAAGTTTAAGATACATATATAAAAAACATGATTCCAAAAACAATTCACGAAATATAAATATTAGTAACAATGGCTATAGAAAATAAATAGACCGTGCTACCCCTGGGCGATTGCCTATTCAAACAGCCTGACACTGGGTTAAGTATATATTTTGTTTAGTCATTGTTACTAATATTTATGTTTTATATATGTATCTTATACTTGACATTAATTATTGGTAATTGTATGGTGTAATCGTGTTCTACACATTTGGGTGAAGGATTCTTTCAACATTATGGTGATATTATTGGTGGCATGTTTAGCTAGTTTAAAATAAAATATACATACTTTAAGCTATTTATTGTGTTGGAATTGTTTCCGCTTTTCAGTAGGAGAAGCCGGCCTGCAGCCCGTCGAGGGAATGGATTGAGATGAGTTTATTTATTTTTTTACTACTGGAGCCCTACCTAGCTGGGGCCTCTCTACCGCCTACTTACCTAGCTGAAGCCTTCCCTTCCTACCTATCTGGGGCCTTGCCGCCTGCCTGCCTACCTACCTGGGACTTTGCCTGCCTACATACTTACCTTCCTGGGACCTTGACAACCTATCTAGAGTCTTTTCTATGTCCTACCTCCCCTCTCTTCATACAACATAATAGGTTTAATATTCACATAGACACCAAGTAAGGGGGGCCCGACCTATCTACTAGCCTGGGTTTGGTTAACTAATTTGGGGGGGCTACCTATCTATGAGGGTAGTCTACTTACCTATAGGGTCATATTCAATATTC
Organism: Phyllomedusa bahiana; assembly: GCA_025379985.1. NCBI lineage: Eukaryota > Metazoa > Chordata > Amphibia > Anura > Hylidae > Phyllomedusa > Phyllomedusa bahiana. The sequence continues at coordinate 128,519 of JAODAL010005689.1, read as the reverse complement.
ATGATGCCCTAGGCACTTTCAATAGCTGTCAGTCGAATGCTGATTAGTGTTTTTGTAATTTTGCAGGGTTTCCCCTCTGGACTACGTTGGACCAGCAGTGAATCAATTTCTTGAATAAAATAGTCTATGTGGGATGTTGTCAGGGAGTGTTAATTTAAATAAAGGGTTTTTGTGTTGTTTCACTCTATTTTTTTACAATTTTTTTACAGTGTTAGTAAAAGAGGTGTCTGACAGAAGTTTCTCTGTTACTAGAGCTAGGGCTTGGTGTCAGCCAGCGGTGTGTTTTTTTTTGTCATCCCAAGAGTGACACCAAGCCCCAGCATTTGTAATACCGAGGCATCTCTCAAACACCTCTATTACTAACACTGGAATAAAATTGTAAAAGAAACACACTGACACAATACAAAAACACTTTATTTAAATAAACACACCCCAACAACATCTCTCATTGACCATTTTATGAAAGAAATGGATCCAATGCTGGTCTGATGTAGTCCAATAAATCCATCAAAGTCCAAAAGGGAAATCTATAGAAAAAACAAAAACACTACAAGAAGCATAACAGTACTACACTACATCTCCTGCATCCACTAAAGATCATGCCTGCGGATGATCTTCTGAGTGCAAGGGAAGGAGTTGGGACTGCACAATATGATTCTGAGGGTTACAGGCCATAGCAGTAGTCCTCTGTTTCTCCCCATGCCGTTAGGATACTGTGCCTCTAAGTTATGGCCCTTGTCACGAGCAACGGTGGTGGATCCTCTGGACCCCCGCAAGCGGTGGCGTAAGCCACGCCAGGGAGCGGAATCTAAGTAGGTCCCGGTTTTCACCAGAGCTTGCCGCAAAGCGGGATGGACTTGCTGCGGCGGGAGTCTACCAGCTCGCTACCCCTGACGTGACTTGCTTGCGGAGGCGGGCCGGGGTATGGTGGACAAAATCGTAAGGTAGATAGTCGGGGACAGGCGTAAGTAGACGGGGCGGGTTCGTGGTCGAGGACAACAGGAGGTCAGGACAGGCGGCAAGATTCGTGGAAGGAGGCAAATGGTACGGTACGCGGTAAAGACCAGTTCGGGAATGCTTCTCGAGGCTAATGCACAAAGATCCGGCAGAGAAACCCAGAAGAGCAGCTTAAATATGGGGCAGCGACGCAATAGCCAATTACCGTGCGTGGCCTTTAAATTTACACTGCCACGCGCGCCCAGGGGTGGGGCCGGCCCGCAGGACAAGACTGCAGCAGGAACGTGGTCAGAAGTACCCGGGGACAGATGGGGGAACTGCGCGCCGAGACCCGACATGCGGGTCGCGGCGGCGCTCAGCGGGCCGGATGCGCCTGCACCCGGGATGAGGGTCGAGGGGCATCCGTGACGTACCCACCCCTTTTGGCACCGCCCCTTTGCCTGAAGAAACCCGATCACTTATGGTCCAGGATTGGTTCGGACCAACCCTTCGGGCCAACCCCTGCCAGTCAATGAGAAAGCGTTTTCCAACTGACCGTTTTCATGTCCAGAATTTCCTTTACCGTAAAGACATTGGTGGCATCAGCCTCAGGAGTGGGAGGAACAACTTTCCGAGAAAAACTATTTAGGATGACCGACTTCAGAAGAGAGACATGGAAGGCGTTCGGGACCCGCATAATGGGAGGAAGGCGGAGCTTGTATGCCACTGGGTTTAGGCGTTTTAGCACCTCGAACGGTCCCAAGAATCGGGGACCAAGCTTATACCAGGATCTTGAGGCGGATATACTTCGCCGACAACCACACCTTGTCACCAGGAGAGAGGATGGGAGGAGGTCTTCGCTTTCTGTCAGCTTGTATCTTGTTATGAGCGGAAGCCCGGAGTAGAGATTGCCATGTCTAGTTCCAAATGGCAGTTAAGTTCTGGACCAAATCTTCCACAGCCGGGACCTCAGAGGACACAGAGAGGGGGAGGGGTGGGCGTGGATGTCACCCGTAGACAATGAAAAAGGGGGCGGCACCGGCAGACTCGGGGTCTAACGAATTATATGAAAATTCTGCCCAAGGTAACAGATTGGCCCAGTCGTCCTGACGAGTAGAAACAAGGTGCCGCAGATAGGCGCCCAGTATCTGGTTAACCCTCTCCACCTGCCCGGTAGTCTGAGGGTGATAGGCTGAGGAGAAATCCAATTTTACTTGTAGCTGGTTACAGAGGGAGCGCCAGAACCAGAAAACAAATTGGACCCCCCGGTCAGAGACTAATATGGCGGGGAAAAAGCCCATGTAGCCAAAAAAATATGCGGGCCAAACGAGGAACAGAGGGTAGACCTGGCAGAGGGACGAAATGGGACATCTTGGAAAAGCGATACGTGACTACCCAGATCACAGTATTACCAGAGGAAGGCGGGAGGTCAGTAATAAAATCCATTCCAGGGACAATCGGGAATAGGCAGTGGCTGCAGCAGACCGGCCGGTTTGAGATGCGAAGACTTGTTGCGGGCACACGAAGTGCACGACTCCACAAATTCACGAACGTCTTCGGCCAGACTGGGCCACCAATAGAAACGGGAGATAAGAGAGTAAGATTTTTTTCACTCCCGGGTGTCCTGCCACTCGAGAGCCATGTCCCCAATGCAGTATTTTCTTCCGTAGAGCAGGGCGCACATAAGTCTTGCCCAAAGGGATTCGCTGCAGTTCTATGGGGGCAGCAGAGATGCCTTTCGGGAGGGATGATATGCCGTGGTGCTGGTTCATCTCCTACCACGTCAGAGGCATGGGAGAGGGCATCGGCCTTGACGTTTTTCTCCACGGGCGAAAATGAATCAGAAAAGTTAATCTGGAAAAGAATAGAGACCATCGTGCCTGGAGCGGGTTTAGACGCTCGGTCGTCTGGAGGTAGAGGAGTTTCTTGTGGTCAGTGTAAATATTGACCGGGTGTCGAGCCCCCTCCAGGTGATAGCGCCTTTTCCTCTAGGGCTTAGCTTGATGGCCAGTAATTCCGGTCTCCGATAGCGTAATTCTCTCAGCAGGGGGAAAAGGTTTTTGAGAAAAACCACATTTTGGGGGTTTTGGGCCTTTTGGGGAAACCCTTTTGGGGTCCGGCTCCCACCGAGGAGGCATCGACATCCAAAAAGAAGGTTTTTTCTGTGTCCGGCCGTGTGAGTTACCGGGGCGAGGCGAATACAGACTTCAGCTTGAGGAAAGTTTCTTCCGCAGCCGGTGGCCATAACCTCGGATTACTACCCTTTTTGGTTAAAGCCACTGTAGGAGACACTAGTGAGGAGAAGGAACTGTCTATAATAGTTGGCGAAGCCCAGGAATCTTTGTATGGCTCGGAGGCCCACGGGTCTTGGCCACTGCAGGACGGCAGACAGTTTGGCAGGATCCATCTGCAGCCCCTTGTCTGAAATAATGTAGCCGAGGAATGGAAGGCTTTGCTGATGGAACAGACATTTTTCGAGCTTAGCATAGAGGCGGTTAGCCCTCAAACGCCGAAGTACGTGTCGTACATGGCTTATGTGGGATTCCGGATCGGGGGAGAAAATTAGAATATCGTCCAGATAGACAATGACACAGGAATACAGGAGGTCCCGTAATATGTCGTTGACGAACTCCTGAAAAACTGCTGGAGCGTTGCAGAGACCAAAGGGCATCACTAGGTACTCGAAGTGCCCATCGCGGGTGTTAAAAGCCGTCTTCCATTCGTCCCCCTCTCGTATATGAATGAGATTATAAGCTCCACGCAGATCCAATCTAGAAAATATCCTGGCTCCCCGAAGCCGGTCGAAGAGCTCAGTAATCAAAGGCAGAGGATACCGGTTCTTAATGGTAATCTTGTTGAGTCCTCGGTAATCAATGCATGGCCGAAGGGAGCCGCCTTTCTTCTCTACGAAGAAAAATCCAGCTCCGGCAGGGGAGGAGGACTTCTGAATAAATCCGTTCTGGAGATTTTCGTTAATGTAGGCAGACATAGCCTGTGTCTCGGGTACTGACAGCGGGTAGACTTGGCCCCGAGGCGGAGAGGTTCCGGGCAGCAGATCAATCGGGCAGTCGTAAGGGCGATGCGGAGGTAGAGTCTAGGCTTGCTTCTTGGAGAACACATCTGCAAATTCCTGGTATGGAGCAGGAAGGCCTGCTAAAGATGTGGGTGGTGTAGAAGAACTGGGAAGCACCGGACGGGGTGCCACCAAACAGCGAGATCGACATCCTTGCTCCCAACGTAAGACTTCGCCCGTTTCCCAGTTGAGCACAGGGGCGTGCCGCTGCAGCCACGGAAGACCCAGAAGGACATACAAGGAGGACCTAGGGAGCACATAAAACACCAGTTTCTCCTTATGTAGTGCCCCTACCTGAAGGAGCAAGGGCTCGGTACGGTACTGGATCGGGTCATGCAGGATCTCCCCTCTGACAGAGGAGATGACAAGAGGCTTTTCCAGATGGACCACGGGGAGGTTGTATCTAGACACCAAGGCAGCATCCACGAAATTTCCAGCCGGGAAACCCGGGGTCCAGGAAGCCGGGAAACTTGGAATTGAACTCTCAGTCCAGATCCGACAAGCACGGACATGGTCAAACGAGGAAAGGACTTGCTCTCACCTAGGAACGCCTCTCCCACATATCCTAGGTGCGTGCGTTTCCCGGACGCTGAGGACGAAGAGGGCAGCCCCAGCGGAAATGTTCGGGGCTGACACGAGGCATAGATTTTCTTCACACCGCCGGGTCAGCTCCTGCGGAGTCAAACGAGCTCTGTCCACTTGCATGGGTTCCTCCATAGCCGGCAGGGGGGATACCTGGGGTGGCCTCTGTAATACAGGAGCTAGGCGGGGAAAAAGGCGACCCCTGGCAGGTTCGCGTTCCTGGCCAAGGAGATAAGGTCACTCAAGGAGACAGGGGGATCACGGGTGGATAAGGCATCCTTGATCTGGCTGCAGAGGCCTTTCTTAAAGGTGGCGGCTAATGCCGCATCGTTCCATGATAGCTTCGAGGCCAGATTGCGGAACTGGACCTCGTAGTCGCCCACTGAGGAGTTGCCTTGGCGTAGATTCAGTAAGGCATTTTCAGCAGAAGAGGCTCGGGCAGGTTCCTCAAACACGCTGCGGAACTCGGTGAGAAAGGCGGCGAGGGTAGCCATGACCGCATCGTTTCTGTCCCACAGAGGGGAAGCCCAGGCCAGGGCTTTCCCGGAAAGGAGGCTGACCACGAATGTGACCTTGGACCTTTCAGTAGGGAATTGGTTCCCCATCAACTCGATGTGCAGTGAGCATTGAGTGATAAAGCCCCTGCAAGCCTTGGAGTCCCCATCAAACTTAGAGGGCATGGGCAAACGGAGCCTTGGACCAGTGGCCGGTGTGGAAGCCGAAGGTGCAGCGGATGCCACAGGAGCGGGTTGTTGCTGCTGGGTGGCCAGGCACTGCCGCATCATGGCGGAGAGATGGCTGAGATGCTGGGCCTGCTGGGTGATCTGCTGAGATTGTTACGCCACGATGGTGGTTAGGTCAGCGACGCTAGGCAGAGACACCTTGGCGGGATCCATGGCTGGATCTTACTGTCATGAGCAACGGTAGTGGATCCTATGGACCACTGCAAGCAATGGCGTAAGCCATGCCAGGGAGCGGAATCTAAGTAGGTCCCGGTTTTCACCAGAGCTCGCCGCAAAGCAGGATGGACTTGCTGCGGCGGGAGTCTACCAGGTCGGTACCTCTGACGTGACTTGCTTGCGGAGGCAGCCGAGGTGTAGCGTAATACAAAATCGTAAGGCGTAGGAGTAATCGGGGACAGGCGTTAAGGTCAGGACAGGCGGCAGAGCTCCATGGTCGAGGACAAGCAAGAAGGTAGGACAGGCGGCAAGATTCGTGGTCGAGGACTGGAGGCAAATGGTACGGTACACGGTAATAGACAAGACATCAGGAACACTTTCTCAGTAGGCTAATGGCACTAAAGATCCGGCAGGGTAACCAGGAAGAGGCAGGCTTAAATAGGGGCAGCGACAGGCAATAGCCAAATACCGGTGCGCTGGCCCTTTAAATTTAACACTGCCGGCGCGCCGCGGGACCGAGGCTGCAGCAGGAGCGTGGTCGGGTAAGTGGCCTTGTGTGGTCCCAATCGGTTAACATGGAAGCTGGAAGCCTTGTGAAGGCTTCCATTGCTGCCATGTTTCTTGTTTTAATACTTCCTGCCGCAGGCATATTTGTACACCTTATTGCATTGCTTATACAATGCAATAGACAGTATAAACGATTGCGCACCCTACTGCTGAAGCACGCTAGGGAGACTCGATGTTAAAGTAAAAAAATAAATGTTTTAAAGTGCAAAATCACCCCCCTTTTGCCACTTTACAAATAAAAAAATAAAATAAAAAGTGACACATATTTGGTATCGCTGCGTCTGTAAAAGTCCGATGTATTAAAATATAACATCATTTATCCCATACGCTGAACAAATTAGAAGAAAAAAAAATCCTACCACCAAACTTTTATTTTTTTGGTCATTTCACGTCCCCTAAAAATTTGAATAAAAGTGATAAAAAATTTGCATGTATTCCAAACTGGTACCAATAAAAAGTACACTTCAGCCCACAAAAAATGCCCCCTCGCTCATTCCATAGGTAGAAGTATAAAAAGTTATTGGTTGCAGAATATGTTTGGATTTTTTATGGCACCAAAACATAATGAAATGTTTACATATTTGGGAGTGACGAATTCGTATCAACCTGTAGAATACAGATAAGATCATTTATACTAGAGTGTGAACGCGGAAAAACAAAACCCCTGCAAACATGGCGCAAGTGTGTTTTTTATTATTTATTATTATTTATTATTATCTTATTTTGACCCACTTAGAATTTTTTTGCAGTTTCCCAATATACTCTATGGTACAGTGAATGACACCATTAGAAAGTACATCTTGTCCCGCAAAATAAAAGCCCTCATATGTCTAGGTAGGTGGAAAAATGAAAAAAGGTATGGCTCTTGGAAGGCGAGAAGGGAAAAACAAAGGATAAAAACAAAAAGAATAGGCCTCGCGTTAACCCATACATGTCAACTCTCCCGCTTTTGGCGGAGGGGTCCCGCTAATGGGGGTCACCCACCGCCACCCCGGCAGAGTCGGCGAACCTCCCGCCGCCAACAGGCAGCGGGGGTTATTTAAATTACCGAGGCGCCAGAGTAGCGCTAGTGCACTACTCTGGCGCCACCGGGTCGTTCCTACAGATGGGTGAAGCGGCCGCACACCCGCCCCGCGAGTCTCACTGTGCAGGGAGGAGGCAGGAGGGATCGTTCTCCTCCTGCCTTCTCCCCTGTATGTATCAGCGCCCGCAGTTCATCGTCGCAGGGGGCGTGACGCACGGATATACTCACACCCCCTGCGACGCTGAGTCTCCTCGGTCGGCAAACTCTGCCGGCCCAGGAGATCGTCGGGAGCTGGACGGTTGTTGGAAGCCTGGTGAGGTAAGTAATTTTTATTATTTTATTTTTATTAGCCATTGGGGCATCTACCTGACTTCAAGGGGACTCTACCTGACTACAAGGGGGCACTATCTGGCTACAAAGGGGGCACTATTTGGCTACAAAGGGGGCACTATCTGGCTACAAGAGGGCACTATCTGGCTACAAGGGGGCTCTACCTGGCTAAAAGGGGGCACTACCTGGCTACAAAGGGGCACTACCTGGCTACAAAGGGGGCACTGTCTGGCTACATGGGGGCACTGTCTGGCTACAAAGAGGCCACTGTCTGGCTACAAGAGGGCACTGTCTGGCTACAAGAGGGCACTGTCTGGCTACAAGGGGGCACTGCCTGGCTACAAGGGGGCACTGCCTGGCTATAGGGGGCACTACCTGGCTAGAGGGGCATCTACCTGGCTTTCTTCCAGAGCTGTTATGCAGTTAGGTGGAGTGGGTGTGGCTTTTTCCAAGGGGTGTGGTGCACCAACAAGATGGGCGTGGTCATGCAAATTTTTTGCCGCCCCTTACAATTTCCCACTTTTCCAGTTTCAAAAGTTGGTAAATATGCATGAACCCCTTAAGCCGAACGGCTGAAAAGTAGTTAATGACCAGAAATTTTTTTTAGTTTTTGCCTCCTTGCATTTCAACAGTTGTAACTTTTTCATTTTTTCAATGACACAGTTGTATGAGGCCTCGTTTTATTCGAGACAAGTTGTACTTTATGGGGGAATAGTTTAAGTTCACTTATAAATAATTGCAGAATTTTTTTTATTGAAAAAAAATGGAGTTTTAAAAAACATTTTTTTACACCATTCACATTTCACACAATAACTTGTTAGATTAATTCTACAGGTTATTACGGTCGTATTGATATCTAATATGTGTAGGTTTTTTTTTGTGTGTGTAATATATGCACAATTATTTTTTATTAAATATTTTTATTTTATTATTTATTTTTTTATTGATTTTTTTACACTTTTTTGTTTTTTTAAATCACCTGAAGGGAGAACTGTGGTTTTTTTATACACTTTATAATGTATTAGCATATTAATATATGCTGATACATTATAATCAGTGTCAGTGTGAAACAGGCAGTGATCAGGACAGCTCACAGTCTACCCTGATCACTGGCTTGTTACACAGACAGCCCTGGGGCTACTCTAGGTCCCCAGGGCTGACTGTGCAGCCGTTCCCCGGGCTCTGTCGGGACGCCGGGTGTTTCAATCACCTGACAGAGCAGGGGAACCCTTTGATTGCGCTGCGGTGATGATCCGCCGCAATAAAAGGGTAAAAAGCACTGGTGTGGGGGGGTTCCCCCTGTGCTCGCAGGAGATGCTCTGAGATCAGGTCTGTGTAGTACAGCCCCGAACTCAGTGCTGATGCGGCGCCGCAAACTCCGATGTCTGCAGCCACACCAAAAGACGTCGCTGTAGACAAACGACCTGCACCAGCCGACGTCTAAAGTCTGCGGGCGGTCGTTAAGGAGTTAATGGGGTCGTCTCACTACATTGATTCAATTCACCTCAGTCCTGTTTTCTTGGTTTCATTTTGAATTCAGGAGCGTGTTTACTGGCTTCTACTAGGCTGCAGTAGAAGCCAGGTCTGTAGCTATAGCAACCAGTGCTGGCAGCCTATCAGGAGAGATCAAACAGGTCTGTAGCTATAGCGACCTGAGGAGCTGATGCAGCCCATACAAGAGGGGATATCTAGGAATAGGTAGGACACTGTTAAAGGACACATATTGCAAAGTGACTTTTTTTGTGTAAGATCTTTAACATAAAAAGCAATCCTTGTAGTGAGACAACCCCTTAAGGGTTAATGAGTTTGGCTGTATTAGTTTATTTTCTGGGGTTAAACAGCCTCATCTTGTCATCTGACTGGACCTAGACATTTTCACTGTAACATCCCAGCTTGCCTCATGCCTATGAGAAAGCAGCAGTGTCTAAGCAGCTAATGAGAATACATGATCCACTGTCCGTTTATCTTCATTGCATAGCTAAATCTGGGGAGACTTGGAGAGCCCGGAACTGTCGCAGAAGGTCACTCGGGGAAGGTGTTTTCAGCGCACCTTCCTGTACAACGTCCGTTGCCATGGAGATGAAGCCGCTGACTCGCGCTAGGCCTTGGCGGAATTAATACCGTTACCGTGGAAACGAGGCGCGTGACCGTACGAACGTATTGAAAAGTTTGGAACCCGGACTGTAAGGTGAGGAGAGCAGAATATGACTGGCATCCCGGGGGTACACTGGGTGGGCATTGGGGCACCGCCGGGAAGCTGCTCAGGGATTCCTCGGGGTGGGGCTTATTCGTCATGTTCTTTTATAGAAGTAAATGCTGAAATAGGCGGCGCCCATTGTTCTGCTGCAGATAACGTGCGTGGGAATCCCCAATAGATCCTGCTGGCACTCGGTGATGTAGACCGGAACCTCCACAGAATGGAGGGTGCTGGTCTCAGGAGAGGTGCACCTCCCGGCCCTGCGGGCTACGTCCACCCGGGGTGGTTTATTGGTAGGATCTTCAGACGGTTTACGGATTTGGAAACAGCCTGAAAACCGCCAATAAACCATCCCCATAGACTTTAATAGAAAATCTGCCCAGTAGTTTACACTGAACGGGTTCTCAGCTGGACGGATTGTCACTGCCGGCGTTCTGACAAACAAGGAGCACGCACAATCTGCCACCCGGTTTTCGGGCAGAAGCTGTGCTAATCCGTGGTTAAGGCGAATCCGCAAACCACGGATAGAACCATCCCCCAAACCATTGGAAAGACAATCAAATACTCAGAATCCGACCGGTATTATATCACTGTTATAGCCGTAGGGTGCGCCCGCGCCACATAAACAACGTACCGGTTGGATTCTGTCTTAAATATCCGGCCGCTATTTTGGCATCTTTTGGATGGTTTTGGAGGCCAGTCCTGTCCGCAGTTTGCGGATCCGCCCGTCCCTCTCACCCACTGAAGTGCACATCTTCGCCCAAAAGCCAAGCAGAATATTGTGCATGCTCACATTTTTTCTGAACGCCAGCGGTGTGAAAATTCATCCGGCTGAAAATCCATTCAGTGAAGACTACTGAACAGATTTTCTATCAAAGTCTATGTGGACGGTTTTCAAACCCGAACAGTGTCTGAAAATCCGTCTGAAAACCGGACCGTGTGGCCGTAGCCTTAGGGTATGTTCACACAGCTGATTTTGATGCTGTTTTCGGGGCGATTTTGGTGCAGATTCCGCCCTCAAAACAGTGTCAAAAACAACTATACAACGCCTTGATCACTATGTAAAAGCCACTTTGTCATTCATACGACGCTTATTTTCAGCACTGAAATATAAGTGACGTGTCAATTCTTGAGGTGTTTTGGGGGAGTAAAATGCCCACAGGAAACAATGAGGAGCTTCAAAACAGTGTCCAAAGCACATCATGCAAAGTGTGCTGCATTTTGACATGGTTTTAGATGTGGATTCTCGTCCAGGAACCGGCCCGGCAGTACATTAGTATGGGTGTTTCAGACAAGAACAGCGCTGAAGACTGCTGGGAAAAAAACTCATCAAAAACTTGTCTGAAAACTGCAGAATGTGAGTATTTGACGCTGATTTTGGCGCTTGAATATTAGCATCTAAATCAGCAGCGTGTGAACATATTCTGTTGATATAGGAGATGGGAACGCTCCTTCAAACATCCCTAAACAGTTACTAAAGGCTGTCGAATCTCCTGGGTAGCCCTGAAATGATTGTCTCCCTGAACATTGAAAGGGAGTATTAACTCTGCTTATCCTGAACACCAGGAAAATCTTGCTTCATGTACATTAGTCAATCCAAAGGGCTCCAAAAGCCTGAGGGGACCTAAGGATGCTTTCACACAGGGCGTTTTTGATGCATTTTTTATACGTTTTTTTTTTTTGTGCAGAAAGGCACAGCAATTAATGCTGTACATTACTGCACAAAAAACGCACCGTGTGAAAGCACCCTAAAGCATGTTCACAGGTATACGACTACACACAAGAAAGAAAGGAGTGGCGTAGTAGACACGGCCCCTAAAGGAGACATAGCACAATGTATGTCTAGACCAGGCATCCTCAAACTGCGGCCCTCCAGCTGTTGGGAAACTACAACTCCCATCATTCCCACTGTTATAGATTATATAAATGCATGATGGGACTTGTAGTTTCCCAACAGCTGGAGGGCCGCAGTTTGAGGATGCCTGGTCTAGACAAAGAGATCCGCTGCATCCCAACTCTTTGTGAGATTACTGCTGTAATCTGAAGACCACTGAAATGAACCATCCTATACATGTGAATGGGTTTTTTATGCAGCAGTTGCATAGCTTTCTGCAAGGTATACAGTAGGCTGGGTTCACACATCTTGTTCTTGCTTCTTTTTTTTTTTTTTTTTTTTTATTGCAGTTTTCGTTATTAACTGCATTTTAAATTAACTGATGTTAATTACAAAACCACCTCCATTTAAAAAAACTGAATGCAGTAACACGATGTGTGAATTCAGCCCTGTTCAGTTGCATAGAAGCGTTGCAGAATTTTACAGAAGGGTAAGTTCACACGGTGTTTGTTAAATACGTATTTGGGTACGTATTTTGACCGAAAAACGGACTCCAAAATGTATTTAACAATGTTCAAGTGTGGTTACATAATACGTATCGTCGTTCAGATACATACGTTTACGTACGTTTTTGCATTGCGTAAAACGGATGTGTTCCAAGAATTGGCATGTCAATTCTTGATCCGTTTTATGCATTGAAAAGCCCATAGAGACGATAGGGATACGTTTTTGCAGTCCAGAAATCGTATCCAAAAACTTAGCACACTTTGTGATCCGTTTTTGGATGCATTTACCACAGTACATTTTACATATTGCAAAAACGTAGCCAAGATGCCATGTGAGCATACCCTAACACATATGCTGCATGAGACACAGGTGCGGTCTGCTATCTGTATTAGCACTGAGGAGCACTTGTAGTCAGTTAGAAGATTATTTGAAGCAGATGACCGAAAACCAATCCACAACTTCTAATATAATAAAGCTTCAATTTATTAATTCATTAAATGCACGGTACATACATAAAGTTGAAACCAGACGTATAAACTATATAAAAAGATACATATGCATGTTTTTCTAACTATCTGACATAAAACGGGGAAGGTTTATTCTGATTTCAAGTCAATTAGGAACCACAATTATTTATATTTGTCAAATGCCAGAGAATTTTTAAAGGGGTTTTGCCATGATCTCATTTCATACCTCCTGTATCCAGCTCTTCAGCTCTGTGTACTCAGAAGGGGTCATTTGTGATTTGTTTGAATTGCATATCATGTGGCTCAGCAGGATGACCAACAGACCTTTCTTCTCTCTAGTCAAAGAAAGGTCTGTTTATGTAAAGCATTGTGAGTAGCTGAGAGGTAAAGTTTTTGCCTCCAGGCACAAGAGTTCTAGGTTCAAATCCCTGCAGGAACCAAACCTGTGTTGTTTTTTTCTCTTTATCAATGCACAGACCTCATTGAGGTTTCTGTTTTATTTATTTGCACTGTTTGACTAATTACTAAGGCGCACAGAGGACCGGAGTAGAATGACAGCACATGGGGTTTGAACACTCTGTAGCTGCCGGAGAGAAGAAGTGATGTCTGAGCATGTGCGACCAGTAGTGAGGAGCTCTCAGCCCTGGTCGTATCCCCTGGAGACAAGCTGTAAACAATGGGTCACTAAAGGAGCAGCTAAAACAAAAACGGTGCAGAATAAGGAATGGTGAAAATGTTTATTTCATTTGCAAGCTTCCCATGTCAGTTTTACTTTGTGGCAAAACCCCTTTAAAGCATTTGTATTACTTTCTGCAAAGTCAAAGGTTTACATACAATAGGATTACTTTGCCTTTAAACCATTTTTTTTGACAGCCCATATGATGATGTCAATATCTTTGGAAGCTTCTGAGTTAGAGACACACCTGTGGATGTATTTTAAAGCACGCCAGAAACACACTGCATCTGTGTGTAACATCATGGGAAATAAATCAGCCAAGATATCAGGAAGAGAATTGTGGACTTTTACAAGTCTGAATTATCCTTGGGTGCAATTTCCAGATACCTGAAGGTGCCTCGTTCATCTGAACAAACAATTACATGCAAGTACAAACAAGATCGGAATGTCCAACCATCATATCGTTCAGAAAGGAGATGGGTTCTGTGTGTCAGAGATGAACTTGCTTTGGTCCGACATGTGCATATCAACCCAAGCACAAAAGTAAAAGACCTTGTGAAGATGCTGGCGGAAGCTGGTAAGATTGTGTTATTATCCACGGTGAAACGAGCACTGTATTAACATGGGCTGAAAGGCCGCTCTGCCAGGAAGAAGCCATTACTCCAAAAGAAACATATATAAGCCTGAGTAATGTTTGCAGATGCACACCTGAACAAAGACCTACATTTTTGGAGACTTGTCCTGTGGCCTGACAAAACGAAAATTGAACTGTTTGGCCATAATGACCATAGTTACGTTTGGAGGAAAAAGGTAGAAGCTTGGAAGCCTAAGAACACCATCCCAACTGTGAAACACAGGGGTGGCAGCAGAATGTTGTGGGGTTGGTTTCCTGCGGGAGGGACTGGTGCACTTCACAAAATAGATGGCATCATGAGGAAAGAAGATTATGTGGCAAAACTGAAGCAACATCTCAAGACATCAGCCTGGAAGTTAAAGCTTGGGCGGGAATGGGTCTTCCAAATGGACAATGACCCGAAGCATACTGACAAACTGGTTACAAAGTGACTTAAGGATAACCAAGTCAATGGTTTGGAGCGGCCACCACAAAGCTCTGATCTCAATCCTATTGAAAATTTATGGGTAAAGCTGAAATGGCAGGTGCAAGCGAGGTGACCTACAAACATGGCTCAGTTACACCAGTTCTGTCAGGAGGAATGGGCCAAAATTCCTACCAACTATTGTGAGAAGCTTGTGGAAGGATCCAAAACGTTTGGCCCAAGTCATACAGTTTAAGGGCAATGCTACCAAATACTAATGAAATGTATGTAAACTTTTGACTTTGCAGAAAGAAATAAAAATGCCTGAAAAATTCTCTCTCTCATTATTCTGGCATTTGTCAAATATAAATAATTTTGGTTCCTAATTGACCCAAAACGGGGAAGTTTTATTCTGATTTAATGTGAAATAGAAAGAAAAACATGCATATGTGTCTTTTGATATAATGTATGTAAACTTCTGGTTTCAACTGTATATTATGTGAAATATCCCACATAAACACGAAAGTATTTTGGATTAGTATCATATTAAGTGTCACATCTGTGAGTAAGAAGTTCATCCATGTAAGCGTTTTTGTGGAATTTTTTTTGTACAATATATGTACAGGATCTCACCAAGTGAGAAAATGGACAAATTGTGCCCAAAGTTTCAATGTTTTGTGTGGCCACAATTATTTTCCAGCACTGCCTTAACTCTCTTGGACATGGGGGTCACTAGAGCTTCACAGGTTGCATCTACTGCACTCTACCACTCCTCAAGGACATCATCACGTATCTGGTGGATGGAGACTTTGCGCTTCTTTACCTTCAATTTGAGGATGCCCCACAGATGCACAATAGGGTTTAGGTCTGGGTTTAGGCCAGTCCAACACCTTTACCCTAATTTTCTTTAGCAAAGCAGTGGTCACATTGGAGGTGTGTGAGAGGATAATACTATGCTTGTGGCACAGTATATGTAGACATTCATGATTCCCTCAATGAACTGTAGCTCTCCACAGCCGGCAACACTCATGCAGCCCCAAACCATGACACTCCCACCGCCATGATTGACTGTAGGCAAGACACTCTTGTTATTGTACATCTCATCTGGTTGTCACACATGCTTGACACCATCTGAACCAAATAAGGTTATCTTGGTCTCATCAGAGCACAGGACATGGTTTCAGTAATCTTTTTCCTTAGTCTGCTTGTCTTCAGTAAACTGTTTGCAGGTATCATCTTTAGAAGAGGCTTCCTTCTAGGACAACAGTCATGCAGACCATTTTGATGCAGTGTGTAGGATATGGTCTAAGCACTGACGGGTTGAACCCCACCTCTGTAAACTCTGTAGCAATGCTGGCAGTATTTTTATTTTGAAAAGTCAATCTCTGGATATGATGCTGAGCATGTGCACTCAACTTCTTTGGTTGACCAGGGCGAGGCCTGTTCTGAGTGGAAGCTTTCTTGTTAAACCGCTGTATGGTCTTGGCCAACATGCTGCAGCTCAGTTTCAGGGTGTTGGCAATCTTCTTATAGCCTAGCCCAACTTTATGCAGAGCAACAGTTCTTTTTTCAGATCCTCAGACATTTATTTGCATGAGGTGCCATGTTGAACTTCCAAACCAGTATGAGCGAGTGTGAGGCTGCTTCCACACGGAGCGTTTTGGTGCCTTATTTTTACAGAAATGCACAGCATTTGGTCATCATGAAATACCTATCACATTTTTCTTTGTATTAATGGTAGTGATTGTAAAGGTGCATAATCATCATAATGTCAGGGTCAGCTCTGCATAGCAAGGGTTAAGATGGCACTACTGGCTTGGTTGGTGGGTGGGAAGTAATGGCATGGACAGAGAGAAGTGGGTAAAGAAGACCTCCAGAACCAAAAATAGTCTGGAACTTCCAGGAATCTGGCACCTCAGAGGTCCCAAGCATGGATTATTGGAATACTATTTTATACATTATCATTGGAATTTCTGTATACCTGAATTTTATAACAATAACAGGGAAATTTCCATAAACCCCACACTCTTTCAAAGATAAGGACTATAGTGTAACCAAGTCCTGAAATCTACAGCTAATCATAGAATTTCAATAGCCGTTGGCCCAGTGTTTCGTCAACAGCTAATCTTCGTGTCCGGTTTCGCTGTGTTCTCTTCTCAATAAAGACAAGCTTTGACCGGTGAGTTTTTTTTCTCTGCAGAACAAAGGGATCAGACATTAAAATTCAACGTGCCAATCCAACTTCTTAGCTCATCTGTTGGGGGGAGAGTTGGCACACACACATACAACTCTACTCTTATCTCTATTGGAACCAGGTAGTCCTAGGGAACTCAGCATCTCCCCCAGCCCTAGCTACAGAAAGTGATACACAGAATAGTATATATCAAGGAACTGCTGTAGTTGGGTGATCTTTTCAAAAGGACATAGGTAACTAGTATAGTATATTCTGCAATATTATATAATACATAGAAGACACACCCAAGTTGGCCTTGGGTAGTGTACCTCACAGAAGAAAATGGTAGCCAGCACTTATGCAGTGTAGATAAAAATGTATTTAATTCCAATAAAAAGGGTTTATAAACAGTCACTGTTTGGAGTACATGAGTCACAAGAGAACTTGTCACATAGGTTATTCCACCTTCGCCAAAGACAGCACAAGCTAGTGACAAACTGTTTTCAGTGCTGTGTCCCTTATTCTGTAAGATGTAGTAGATTCAGAGCATTTATTTCTCATATCTGGCAGTTTGCAGCCTGTTCTGCCAGAGATGAGTCCGGCTTATTCATGAGTTTATTCATGAGCAGGTGTTCGCCCGCCCACTCTGGGCTAGCCTCGCTACTGCCTGCTCATGAATACGCTGAACTCTTTTCTAGCAGAACAGGCTGCACACGGCCAGATTTGAGCATTAACCCCCTTCCGACATTGGACGTACCGGTATGTCCTAACAGGAAGTGACTTCCTACAAATGGATGTATCGGTACGTCCTGGACATTGTGTGAGCTCTTTTTTTTTTAAGTGCTTCAACAAAAGAAAAACTATATAAATTGGGTATAATGCATGGTGAGCACTGTTAAAAACAATACTAGGATTGCAGTATTTTCTTTCTGCCCTCAAAAAAACAGATTTAACGGTGATAAAAAAACTCATATAAATGAAAAAATGATACCAATAAAAATGTCAACTTATCCCTCAAAAAACAAGCCCCTACACAATTCCGTACACAGAAAAATGAAAAAGCTATGTTTCTCAGACTATAGCGATGCAAAAACATGTTTTCCTTTTTGAATAAAAGTGTTTATTGTGTAAAAGCAGTAAAACATAAAAAAATATACAAATTGGTATTGCTGTAATTGTATCAACCCCATAATGGTACCAATAAAAAACGTCAACTCATTCTGCAAAAACAAGCCCATAATAGGCTCCGTATATAGAGAAATAAAAAAAGTTAATACTAGCAGAATATGATTACATAAAAATGCATTTCTCTTGTGTAAAAGTAATAAAACATAAAAATCTATATAAAATTTGATATCATTGTAATTGTACCAATGCCCATAGTAAAGTTATCCTGTTATTTATACCCACAAAACAATGACAGAACTGTATTCCCCCCCCCCCCATTTTCATGACCCAATACTAAACAAACCTATGGAGCGCCTGTGCGTCCAAAATGCATCAACAGCTAATCTTCCTGTCCAGTTTCGCTGAGTTCTCTTCTCAATAAAGAAAAGCTTTGACCGGTGATTTTTTTTCTCTGCAGAACAAATGGATCAGACATTAAAAATCTAAACGTGCCAATCCAACTTCTTTAGGCTCATCTGTTGGGGGGAGAGTTGGCACACACACACACATACAACTCTACTCTTATCTCTGTTGGAACCAGGTAGTCCTAGGGAACTCAACATCTGCCCCAGCCCTAGCTACAGAAAGTGATACACAGAATAGTATATATCAAGGAACTGCTGTAGTTGGGTGATCTTTTCAAAAGTGACTTCCTACAAATGGATGTATCGGTACGTCCTGGACATTGTATGAGCTCTCAAGCGGGTCCTGCAAGATCGCAACATGGGACCAGCTGTACAGCGGGCCCCATGCTGCATGACCTGCGGCCGGAGTGAGCTCCGGCTGTGGGTGATTAACCCCTTAGCTGCTGCGATCCATAGCGATCGCTGCAGCTAAGGGAAAGACAGAAGGAGGGAGCTCCCCTGCAGCAGCTGTGGCACGATCGCCGCTGCAGTCTGCTTACCTGGCAGCCTGCAAGCTTTACAAAAACTTCTGGGCTGTCTGTGACGTTGCCATGCCCAGCATTGCCCTGTGGGCATGACCGGGCATAGCGAGTGACAGTTGCCATAGAGCCCAGTACATAGCAATTCTGCTCTCTATTGTATCAGTGATCATAAGATCACTGATACAAGTTCCCTATGGGGAAAAGTAAAAAAACGTGAAAAAGTAAAACACAAACACGAAAAATAAAATAAAATAACATGTACACCGCCCTTTTCCCCTTTATAAACGGCAATTGGCCCAAAAAAATAAAAAATAAGTAAAGTACCCATATTTGGTATCACTGCGTTCGTAACGACCCACCCTATAAATCTGTTACATTAATTACCCCATAAGTTGAAACCCGTAAAATAAGGTAAAAAAAAAAATCACAGAATTGCGATTTTCTTCATCCTGCAGCACATAAAATGGAATACAAAGCGATCAAAAACTCATATAAACACCAACGTGGTGCCAATTAAAACTTCAGTCTGTCCCACAAAAAAGCCCTTACACAGCTCTGTATACGGAAAAAAAAGTTATGGCTATCAGAAGACAGTGATGTATAAATATTGCTTTACACAATAACGCCCCCTTTTTTTTTTTTTTAAGTGCTTCAACAAAAGAAAAACTATATAAATTGGGTATAATGCACGGTGAGCACTGTTAAAAATAAAAACAATACTAGGATTGCAGTATTTTCTTTCTGCCCTCAAAAAAAACAGTTTTAACAGTGATAAAAAACTCATATAAATGAAAAAAATGATACCAATAAAAACATCAACTCATCCCGCAAAAAACAAGCCCCTACACAATTCCGTACACAGAAAAATGAAAAAGCTATGTTTCTCAGACTATAGCGATGCAAAAACATGTTTTCCTTTTTGAATAAAAGTGTTTTTATTGTGTAAAAGCAGTAAAACATAAAAGATATACAAGTTGGGTATTGCTGTAATTGTATTATCCCCCCATTTTCATGACCCAATACTAAACAACCCTATGGAACGCCTGTGCGTCCAAAATGCAGACTGTTGTATTTTTTTTTATCTTTTTCACCGCCTAACACTAAAAAAAATTGTGAACACCTGTAGAGTCAATATACTCACTATACCCCTAAATGTAATTCTTAAGGAGTGTAGTTTCCAATATGAGATCTTTTTAGGGTAGCATCTGGGGTGCCCGTAATGAAAACGAGACCCCAAAGTCCGGTAGGTGCTCCTCCTATTAGCTCACTATGGCCACATATGGGATATCTCTGAAAACTGCAGAATCTGGGGAATCAATATTAAGTGGCGGTTCCCTGGTGACATCTACTGTGTTCCTGTGAATAATAGATACAAACTGAATCTGCAAAAAAAAAGTGAAATTGTGAAATTTCATCTCCACTTTACTTCAATTGCTGTGAAATACCTAAAGGGTTAACAAACTTCCTAAACACTGTTGTAAATACGTTAAGTGCTGTAGTTTCTTAGATGATGTCATTTATGGGGGTATTTAATATACAGGCCAATCAAAGTCACGTCACAATTGGAGAGGTCCCTTAAATCTGTGTTGCAAATTTTCTTGAAAATGTGAAAAGTTATTACTAAATTGCTAAGCCCCCTAATGTAGTAAAAAAAAGACATTTAAAAAATGATGCCAACCTACAGTGGACATATTGTAGATTCTAGTTATTAACTATTTTGAGTGGAATAACTCTCTTACACACAGAATTATTTGAAGTTTGAAAATGGCAAATCTTTCAAAATTTTCACAATATTTTGTTATTTTTCACAAATAAACAAGGATAGTATGGACCAAAATTTCAAAGCACAATGTGTTATGAGCAGGGCTGTGGAGTCGGCAAGCCAAAGCCCCGACTCCTCAATTTCCCAAACCTCCGACTCCTGATTCCGACTCCTGACTCCCTCATACATGGCGCATGTTTAAGTGATAAGTTTACTGTAGTAAAATGGTAACATCAGGCTGTTTATCAACTTATGATACAATAATCAAGCCATTTACGTAGAACAGACACTGAAAAACAAAAGGGTAACAATGTTTTGATCTTTTGAACACTTGTGGGTAGAGTTGAAGAAAAAGCTGTATGTGTATCTCTGCACCAACATTGGGAATGTGTAGAAGAGATCTGGGATCAGATTTTGGTCAAGATATGCTTCAATCTGATCCAGAGCCCGGAAGGATTCAGGCAGAGCTGAAAACCAAAGGTGGATTTCCCAAATACTAACAAAATAATAAAAATTAACTTTTTGATTTTTAGGAGCAAAACAGTAACAATGCAGTTACAGGAAAGAATCTGCAGAACTAAGCAGATGCCAAATACTTGCAAGTCAAATTTATGTATAAGATAGGTAAGATGATCATCTATAAAATTACAGTAGCCTCATGTACAAAGCTGTAGTGGATGGTAAGGTATGGAGCCTGAAAGTCACAAGTTCAAAACATTGTTACCATTTTGCTTGTCAGTGTAAAATATATTTATTGGATACAACTTTAGAACTCAAAAAATTGTAAATATGCAAAACACTGCAGGAACATTTGTGGAGCCTCTGAATTTGTTCTGAGAAATAGTATCGCCTCCATCAGATCCTGCATACATGACCTCACATCTGATCTTATTATTTCCAGGCTAGAGAACGGCCTCTCTACACTAACTTGGGTTGGGGGCAAAGCAGTGACCACAGGGGCAACATCTCTAACAATGTCAGGGTATAAGGCCATGTTCACACGGCTTAAAATGGGCCGTATTTCGGTCTGTAATTACGCACCGAAGTGCGCAAATTACGGGCTGAAAACGGGCCATTCATTACGGTAATTCACAGTTCTCATAGAGAACTATCGATTACGTCTTCCCTCCCTGCTCGGCGAATATGCCGGGCGGGGAGATAAGTGACATGTGAATTACCAGCGGCGTATACGTGCCGCTGGTAATGCAAATCAAAGGGCCGGCGAGTGCCCCCCCGCCCCCGTCCACACGACGTAATTGCGGGACGTAATTACGTCCCGCAGTTAAAACCGTGTGAACATGGCTTAAAGTAATTGCCTCAGCCACAGTCAGTTTTGATGAATGGTTGAACTCTTCTACTTCTTTGAAAGCAGGTGAAAAATTTTGCAGAAATTTGTTTGCCATGGAGCGGAATCTTTTCCCCTGGGGTAGCACTTTGCCTGCTCCATGTCATCAATTACACTCCTTATGTGATAAGGCTGAAGATATGAGAGTAGTAGCACTGGCCGGACTCAATTCCTCTTGCTCTTTGCATCGAACTAACTGGACCAACTAATTATATATTTTGGGAGTCGGAGTCGGTCCCTTTTATGACGACTCCGACTCCTGCAAAATAGGCACCGACTCCACGACTCCGACTCCACAGCCCTAGTTATGAGAAAACATTCTCTGAATCACATGGATAGGTAAAAGTGTCAAAAAGATATTCTCACATAAAGTGACACATGTTAGATTTCAAAAATGGGGCTCTGTCAGAAATGTCAAAACAGACTCCAGCGGTAATGGGTTAAATGCTCAGAAAATACTGCATCTTACATAAGGGACACAGCACTGGAAACAGCAGGTCTGTCACTAGCTTGTGCTGTCCCCAGCAAGGGGGGCATAAATTATGTGACCGGTTTAAGGAATCTTGATGCTAATGAAAAAGGCTTCCCTATCTGTTAAGAGCTTGTGCCAGTCCCCTCGCAGTGGTTTCTTAGTTCTCGCTATGACCGTTACCCTAAACTAATCCATGTTACCTTGTTGTGTAGCTAATAGAAGCTCCCAAACAATGATGAATGCTCGGGTTATGGATATTAGAAATATGTTCACAACAGGATGTGTGTACTGCCCTATGCTACAAGGACGTGGATCTAATGAAAAACAATAGACTAAGACGTTGGATAATGATCCAGATATACACCACAGGTTTTTATATACCACTTAAGTGAATACAAGTTTTCCTAGACAATAAGGGCTCATCCCCACGGCACAGGACAAATACCGGTCGATTTATCTGAACGGTATTTGTCCTGTTTTTGTGCTGAGCACACAACCGCAGGAGGACGGCTTTTCTCCCCTTCACATTGAGATGTTCATAAACCGGACAGAAGAATGAACATCAACAGTGTTTTTCGGGTCGCACAGGTTTTCCATAGAGGCAAAACCACAAACCGTCTGAAAAACCGGCCTCAAACCGGTGCAGTGGGGACATGGCCTAAGGATATGTTCACACAGCGGATTTGGATGCTGATTCTGGGAACAGTTTCCACTGAATCAGCATCCAATCAGACTGTAAAGTGAATAACACCATACCCTATATAGATTCAGTGTTTTCATTTAGACTACACTGATTTTACACGTGTATTATCACAACGTAATATCCGCACCTACAAAGAACCGACATTTGAGGCCCAGTAATGATAAAGTATAGGAGGCAAAAATCTGCCTCCGGCAGTCCGGGCTGTTACCTCGCTGAAATTCCCCGCTGGCAACTTGTCAAGGAAACATTGTGTGAGCCTGGCCTAAGACTGTTTATATATTTGTAAGAGAGATAAATGTTACTAAAAATATAAATATAATATACAACGGTACTGTGTGCTGTGTGAAGAAGGTGTATTGGAGTGGAACAAGGGACGGTCCCGGCAAACACGGTTGTGGTTCTGTAAATGTGCAAAGGACAAATAATGTACGGTGTCGAAAACTGCTTTTGCATCAATTCAGTCTAAGACACAGTATAGCATCCATACATTCAAAGTGACATCCCAACCCCACCTACAGTCATGTCTACACAGCACAGGTTTTGGGTCAGAAAATCCTACTGTAATCTGTGCTGTGTAGACCTCAGTAGAAAATCTGTGCTGTATTCTACACAGCACGGATATTTTACCGAGGGAAATCAAAACTGCCGGCGTAAAGCCCATGTACTAGGCCACGACCACGTTTTTTGCACAAAAAATGCGAAGAAAAGTAGGTGCGCGGTCCCGCCATTTGAAAATGCCGTTGCATTTGTGTGGCATCTTCAAATTGCTGTGTAAACAGAGCCTAACACTTGCCAAATTGAATGTCACTTAGCTTTCTTAAAAATTATACACGGATATTCTGAAAAATTCCCTTTTTTATAATTTTTGTTTCTCAGGCAGTAGATGTACATGACAGAATGTTGCCAGACGAAGCAGATTTAAGTGAACTTCTGGCTGAGAAAGAGCAAGAATGGAAAGAGCTTCAGCAGCGACAGATCCTCACCCTCCAACAAAACCTTATAGACACAAAAAAAAATCTCCAAGACCAGGAAAATAAATTCACCAGACTGAAGGAAGATTTCACACACAACCTAAGGGTGCTGGGCGAGAGGGACCGTGAGCTGGAACAATATGAAGTCATGCTTAACCGACTGAAGGTTCTGGAGAGGGCAAAGCTATCGGAAATCAGTGACCTAAAAATACAGATCGAGAAACTTCAGCAAGAGATTCAGAGAGAGAAAAAGAAGTTTGATGACTTACAAAGCCATTATCAGCGCAAAGTGAGGGAGCACCAGCTGGACCTAGAGCGAATAAACAGGTAAGGAACAGATGTAATTACTGTCCCAAACAAAGTAGCATTCACTGTGTAACCCTGTATGTGACTGCTGAGCTCAACTGCGACTGTGTGGGCAGCAGAGAAGGTGAAAGCAGCTTGGCAGCAATCATGCCATGTCATTCCCTCCCGTCTCAGGCTCTGGTGTTAATAAGATGACATTTAGATACCTTCTAAATATCTGAGAGAGGAAAGGGAGAGTTCAATGTGTGGCAAATATTTCAACCGTTCTCCTCATCCTAATAGCACCCATGGGAATATGCTGACATAATGCCAAGCAGTCCTTAGGTGAAAAGTGCAGTAGATGGCCCTGAAAAATATTTGCCTTTATTGCTTCTATTTGGTTTTTTTTAGTGCTGACCTATTCTGTAGAGCTTCACATAAATTGTCATTGCTCCCAATCTGTATATTTTTGGAGCTTAGGAGGAAACTGGAGTACCTGCAGAAAGGTACCTCCATATAGATGTTGTCTTTGGTGAGGTGCTAGCCCTAGTGCTGCAAGATAACCGTGCTATCAATTAGAACAACTGTATCTTTATCTGGCACAGTGCCAGGTTACTTTTACTAGTTGTCCTTCTACATAGTGCATGCTACATTGACTACAATACCGTACTTTTACCAGGTGTGCATCCAGTCCCGACTTAAAGGGGCTTTCCCATTTAGTTACTTCTTGGTTTGAGGCCAGCCTTAAAAAAACGGAAAGAAGGGCGTGTTTGCACAATTTTCCCCTTTTCATTTCTATAGGAGTTTCGAATATATCTGAGCACGCTTGTTCAGTTGTATTTAGAACTCTTGTTGATAATAATGGAGAGAACTGTGCAAGTACAGCCATTTCATGTTCTCTGAGGCAGGCTTGTAGTGTACTACAAGCTGACTTCAGATCTGAGAAGATTAACAAGATGGGAAAACCTCTTTACGGCCAGATAGTATCCAGAACCATACTTTGTCCATATTGTGCTCTAAGGCTATGTCTCCACTGCATAGCTTTTAGGATTTTAAAAGTGCCGAAAATACGATCATTGGTGCGGCCCCATAGACTTCAATAGTCTATGGGGTCAAGCCTCAACAGCTCGTCTTTTCTACGATCGTCTGTCGCCGCCGGTGTATTATACAACATGTGGTATAATACGCTGGTGCCTTTAGTTTTCTCGGCGTCTTCCCATACAATTTAATTGTATGGGCAACGTCAGGAAAACGAGAAGCGACCGCAGTTTTTGCGCTAAACGTGACAAAAACCGAAGTCCTGCATCGGGAAAAAAACGTCCGCTTTCAGCCGTTTTTTGTCCCATGCAGTGTAGCCATAGCTTAATAGTACCAGTGACAAGTGAATGCTATACTTTGGCAATTTAGGTAATAAATGTGCACTTTATGCACTACCTTTGTTTGCAAAGTGTGGATTCAGGTCTTTAAACATAGTTGCATCGTTTGTAAGGCTGAAAAAAGACAGACATCCATCCAGTTCAGCCTACTGTGCTAAAGTGTTGACCCAGAGGAAGGCAAAAAACCCCCATGAGGTAGAAGCCAATTGTCCTCATTTTAGGGAAAAAAATCCTTCCTGACTTTAATCTGGCAATCGGAATAAATCCCTGGATCAACGACCCCCCTCTACAGAATTCTGGTCACTATAACTTGTTATATTACATCTAGAAATGCATCCAGACCCTTCTCCAGAATCCTAGTCACTATAACTTGTTATATTATTACATCTAGAAATGTATCCAGACCCTTCTCCAGAATCCTAGTCACTATAACTTGTTATATTATTACATCTAGAATTGTATCCAGACCCTTCTCCAGAATCCTGGTCACTATTATCTATTATATTATTACATCTAGAAATGTATCCCAAACCCTTTTTGAACTCTGTTACTGAATTCCCTATGACAAGTTCCTCTGGCAGAGAGCTCGACAGTCTCACTGCTTTTACAGTAAAGAATCCCTTTCTATGTCAAAACCTTCTTTCCTCTTGGCGTAGAAGATGCCCCATTGTTCTTGATACAATCCTGGATTTAAATAGATCTTGGGGCAGATCTCTATATTGACCTTTCATATATTTAAACGTATTTATCATGTCCCCCCGAAGCCGTCTTTTCTCTAAACTAAATAACTCTATCTATCTATCTATCTATCTATCTATCTATCTATCTATCTGTCTATCTATCTGTCTATCTATCTATCTATCTATCTGTCTATCTGTCTATCTGTCTATCTGTCTATCTTTCTATCTGTCTATCTGTCTATCTGTCTATCTATCTATCTGTCTATCTGTCTATCTGTCTATCTGTCTATCTATCTATCTATCTATCTATCTATCTACCTACCTATCTATCTATCTAACTCTCTATCTATCTATCTATCTATCTATGTATTGCAGTCCACCCAGTCCTTTTATTATTTTTGTTGCCCGCCTTTGTACCTGTTCAAGCTCTACAATGTCTTTCCTGTGAACTGATGCCAAATCTGTACACAATATTCCATGTGTGGTCTAACAAGTGACTTGTACAACGGGAGAGTACTGTTGTCATGATGTGCGTCTATGCCCCTTTTAATACACCCCATGATCCTATTTGCCTCGGCAGCTGCTGCTTGACACTGGCTGCTACAATTAAGTTTACTGTCCACTAAGATTTCCAAGTCCTTCTCCATGTCACTTTTACCCAGCGTTTTTCGGTTTAACATGTAATCATGGATTGATTTTTTTCTTCCCATGTGCATAACCTGCATTTATCTGTGTTAAACCTCATCTGCCACTTCTTAGCCCAGATCCCCAACTTATCCAGATTGCTTTGTAACAGAACAATAGCCTCTATTGTGTTGATTACTTTACAGAGCTTAGTCTCATCTGCAAAGATCAATATTCTACTGTGCAATCCATGTGTAGACCGTTAATGAATATATTAAAGAGATTTAGTTTCAGTGAGATACTCCAGGATAGCATCTCTTAAAAAACCTTCAATTTACTTACAACAGAGGTTAACCTTATCGGTCTATAGTTTCCAGGATCACTTTTTGACCTCTTTCGAATATTGGCACCACATTTGCTATGCGCCAATCCTTTGGGACATACCCGTTTAGAGAATAGGGCCCAATACTGAGCCCTGTGGTACCCCACTAGTAACAGGAATCCAGTTCGAGTATGTACAATTAATCACCACCCTTTGTTTTCTATCACTGAGCCAGTTACTTACCCACTTGCAAACATTTTCCCCCAATCCAAGCATTCTCATTTTACTTACCAACCTTTTATGTGGCACAGTATAAAACACTTTACAAAAATCTAGATTTATGACATCCAGTGCTTCACCCCGATCCAGTCTAGCACTGACTTCCTCATAGACGCTGATGAGATTAGTTTGACAAGACCGATCCTTCATAAATCCATGCTGGAACGGCGTTACACATTTACTTTCAGTGAGATACTCCAGGATAGCATCTCTTCGAAAACCTTCAAACATTTTACCCACAACAGAGGTTAAGCTTACCGGCCTATAGTTTCCAGGATCACTTTTTGACCCCTTCTGAATATTGGTACCACATTTGCTATGCGCCAATCCTTTGGGACATACCCCGTTATTAGACAGTCCATAAATATTAAGAATAGGGGCCTATCTATGACATCACTTAACTCCCTTAGGACACGGAGGTGTATAACATCAAGACCTGGTGATTTGTCTATTTTAATCCTCTTAAGGTGGAATTGCAATTGTTCCTGGGTTAGACAAGACAGATTTAAAGGGGTTGTCTCGCTACAATGATTGGGTTTTAATTAAAAGAGCTTTAAAAAAACAAGCAGCTTTGCAATATATGAGTTCATTATAAATGTCCTACTGATTTTGAGTTATCCCTGTTAGTAGTAGTGCATCAACTCCTGAAATCCCTATAGCAGCTGACCTGTTGACCCTTTATCTCACGGCTGTCAGTGCTGATGACTCATCAGTTTCTGAATACAGGTCAGAGCACAGAGCCCCCCCCGCACAGTAAGCTTTCGTAGTGGAGGGAGGGGGAGGGCTCTGGCTTCTGTGTCTGTGTGGATTGGCCCTGTGTGTGCCTGCTCTCTACACAGATTGAGGAGAGCAGAGATGAGGTTGATCAATAGATGTGACAGCAATGAAGTGTGTTACTATAACCATGATGTGTCTGTGGAGCTCTGACTATACTAAATAAACAGATCAGGGGGGCAGGTGAACAGTTCATGCTCTGCTGTATTAGTGACACACCTGAGTATAGTAACTCACTTCACAGCTGCCCTGTGTCTGTTTGATAGGGTTTGTTTTTTTGTTGCTGGAGATATGGAGAGTTGTATGCTAAGCGGGGGGTATGGGAAACACTACATCCCCCTTGCTCTGCTATAGCAAACACAGCTTCACATACCTCTCCAAAACTCATAGATCAGCCCTCTCCTGTCTCCGTGGAGCTGACAGTGCAGCTGATCTAGGCAGGCACACACAGGGTTAACTCTGGCAGCAAACCCTCTCCCCCTGCTGTATAGAAGTTATGGAGGAGAGCTTTCTGTGTGCTGAGGGGAGGTGGGAAGAGGGAGGAGAAGATGCAGACAAGAAGCACGCCTCTAAATTCAAAAATCCTTTGCTGCCAGAAGCATTGAAGTAGGCTGAAACCTTGTAATGAGACAACTCCTTTAAGTTGGAGTTTACCTCATCCCTCTGCTCATCAACAGGAAGGTCATCCTCCTCGGTAAATACAGTGGAGAAAATTTTTTAAAGAATCGCTTTCTCCTCATCGTCTTCCATAATATCTCAGTCACTACTTTTCAAATTGTCAACATTTTCATTTTTAATCTTTTTACTATTTATATAGTTACAAAATATTTTGGAGTTAGTTTTATTCTCTTTGGCAATATTCCTTTCTGTTTTAAGCTTTACAGTCTTTATCCATATTTTGCATATTTTTTTTCCCTTTTTTTTTTTTTTTTTTAGCACCTCCACACTGCACTTTTTTTTAACCCCTTAAACCCGGGCGTTTTTTTTTTGTTTTAACGTTCGTTTTTTTCCCCCCTCCTCCCGACCCATAACTTTTTTATTTTTTCACCTACATAGACATATAGGGTTTTTTATTTTGCGGGACAAATGTATTCTCAAATGGATTATTCACTGTCTAAAGAATATACGGGGAAACCGCAAAAAAAAAAAAAAAAAATTTTCGCCATATTTGCGGTTTTTTGTTTTTTTACAGCTTAAACTTCGTAAATATAATGTGTTACCTGTATCCACGGGTTGAACGCTTTCCGACAATACCAAACATGGGGATTTCCTTTTATGTTTTGGGTACCGAAAAAAATTCCAAATTTTTATTTTTGGTTTTGCGCCTTGGCCCCATTTTGTGCGACCAATAACTTTTTTGCACAACACTTAGGGACGTCAGTGGGGGTGCTTTTTTGGGGGCTGAAGTGTATTTTTTATTGCACATTGGGGAATGCATGCGACTTTTTGATCACTTTTATTCCTTTTTTTTAAGTATGTTTGGAATTTTTTTTCTTATGGTTATTGGTAATTTTAATATTTTTTTGTTTTTTAAAAAACTTATTTTTTATTTTTTATTTCATTGAGTCCACCTAGGGTGGGGGCCCCAATTTCAATACAGTCTAATGCATTCATAGACAATGCATTAACGTACCAAGATGGCGTTTCCCCACTTCCTTCTTCTACCGAAGTGAGGCAAACCAACTGGGAGTGACAGGACCTTCACAAGGCCCCCGCTGCCATCCCCCGGGTGCGATCGCGCAGGAAATGGCGCGTGCTGACACCCCTGAAGATCGTCGCGGCACCGACTTCTTTCATTCAGACGCAGCGGCTCTGAATGTTAAACAGTGTGGGGGGGCGGCGCGCCCTTTTCCGCTGTAACGGCGGGTGTTAGGGGCTCTTTGGGGGGGTTGCGGAGCACCCCCGCAAAGTCCCTTAGGGACATTGGGACGTACTCATACGTCCAGGGTCCTTAAGGGGTTAAGTAGCTTAAAAGGGTTTACTTGCTACGAAGATTAGCTTTCAACATGAAGGGACTGTAAATTGAAGGCTTTGTCTAAATGCATTGTTTTGTTGATTTTACGTTAATCAAATAAGAACATTTGAGTGACTTGAGTTTTTTTGGTTACCTGCATACCATCCAAAAACTCTTATATGATTAGCTGAGAGTGCAGAGAGCAGGAAGTGATGTCACCCCATGGACAGACTGACAGGACTGAGCTCCAGAGCAAAACGAATTATCCTCTAACATGATTAACATCTGTTTACACATAAATCCATTGTATTTAGTCCAAAAGCACCGTGCTTTTGTATAAGAAATTAGCTCTAAGTAGGGTAGGACCTCTCAAGAGATGAAATTACCTTCCTAAAAAATTTGTTTTTTGTGGCTCCTTGACAAAATACTCTATTAAAGCATAATTGAAATAATAAATTTCAAGTTCATATTTTGTAAGGCTAAAAAAAGACAACGTCCATCTAGTTCCCTTTTGTGCAAAGGGTGTTGATCCAGGGAAGGAAAAAACCCCCAAGAGGTAGAACCCAATTGCCCCTCTTTTTGGGGGAAAAAATTCCCTTTCCTGACCCCAAATCTCAATCAAAAAACCCCTGGATCAATGACCCCCTCCTAACCAAGTCACGTAACTTTTATTTTATTACGCCCCAAAATGCACCCAAAACCCTTTTTGAACTCGGTTATTAAATTTCCCACCTGACAATCCCTCGCAAAAAATTCCATATCCACTCCCTTTTACAGAAAGAACCCCTTTCTTTTTTATGTGAAATTTTTCGTTCCCAAGACAAAGGATCCCCCCTTTTTCTAGATACAGTCCGGGTATAAATAAATTTTGGGAAGATCCTAAAAACCTTTGATGTATTTAAACATATTTATTGCCCCCCGAAGCCTTTTTTTTCTCAAAACAAATAACCCTAACTTGCCAATCTTTCGTTATTTTATCCACCCATCCTTTTTATTTTTTTTGTTGCCCGCCTTGTACCTTTGAAGCTCTAAAAAAGCCCCTTTCCTGGCACTTTTTCCCAAAACTGTACAAAATTTTCCATTTGGTCAACCCCAGTGTTTTGTAAATGGGAAAAAGTCCATCATGCATCTACCCCTTTTTTAAATAAAACCCATGATCCTATTTCCCTTGGCTGCTCGCCGACACGGCGCTACAATTAATTTTTACTGCCACTAATTCCCCCAAGCCCCTTCTCCGCACTTTTACCCAGTGTTTTTCCATTTAACAGAATCATGAAATGGATTTCTCTTCCTCATGTGCAAACCCTTTGCATTTATCGTTTTAAAACCTAATCGCCATTTCCCCTCCCCAGCCTCCAATTTATCCAATCCTTTTTGTAATAACATTTTTACCCTATTGTGTTATTACTTTACAACTTAGAAATCTCTGCAAAGATCGATATCTACGTGAAAACCCTGTGAAAACTTTAAATGAAAAATTTTAAAGAGGATGGGGCCCAATACTGACCCTTGTGTACCCCACTATCTGGATGTACCAAAAAATACCTTTTTGTTTTCTACAGGACCCCTTTTACTTACCCAATGGCACACATTTTCCCCCCCAGTCCAAGCATTCTCATTTTTTTTTACCAACCCTTTTTATTGGCACCGTATAAAAGCTTTAAAAAAAATCAGATAAAACATCCAGGCCTCACCCCGATTCATCTACACTGACTTCCTCAAGAAGCAGAGATAATCACGGAAACCTTCATAAACCCATGCGGGAAGGGGTTATACATTTTATTTCAGTAGAACTCCAGGATACATCTCTGAGAAAACCTTCAACTTTTTCCCTACAACAGGGGTTAAGCTTTCCGCCTATAGTTTCCGGATATTTTTTTGACCCCTTTTTGAATTTTGGGCACCACATTTGCATGCCCAACCCTTTGGAC
Source organism: Phyllomedusa bahiana (assembly GCA_025379985.1). NCBI lineage: Eukaryota > Metazoa > Chordata > Amphibia > Anura > Hylidae > Phyllomedusa > Phyllomedusa bahiana. The sequence goes on along the minus strand of JAODAL010005689.1, from coordinate 96,686 downwards.
ATACCCCGTTAAAACATCCTTAAATTTTAAAGAATAGGGGCCTACAGACACATTTAAACCCTTAGGACACATGGGTTTATGCCATCGGACCTGGGGATTTGTCTATTTTAATCTCCTAAGACGGAGCTGCACTCCCGGGGTTTTAGAAAGAAATTTTAAAATTTGGATTTACCACACTCTGGGGTTAAACAGGAAGCATCCCCTTGGAAAAAACAGTGGAGAAAAAAGTGTTTAATACGTTTGCTTTTTTCTCATCGCCCCTACTGCTCCCCCAGTATTTTTCCAAAGGCCCAACCCATTTCTGTTTTAATCTTTTTAAAAATTTATATAGAAAAAATATTTGGGTTGTTTTACTTCTATAGCAATATTTCTTTCCATCTCCAGCTTTGCTTCCTTTTAATTTTATTTTTACACACTTTTTTTTTTTTCCCATACTTCTTAGCGCCTCTTCATTTCCCCCCTGTTTAGTGGGTAAACGTTTCTTTTTTTTTTATGCCTCTTTTACATCCCTGTTAACCACTTTGGGTTTTTCCTTTTCTAATTTTTTTATACCATAAGGTATTACCTATCACAGTGGTAGCCAGGATGTTTTTAAAAAAATCCCCTTTTATTATTAGTTCTGCCATATTTAAACACATTGCCCAGTCAAAACGTTTAAAGGGCCTCCCTAACAAAATAAAATTTTGCCTCCTAAAATCAGGTTTTTGTGGCTCCTTGACAAAAAACCATTGAAGGATAAAAGGAAATTTATTATATTATTCACTATTTCCCCAGGGGGCCCCCCAACCTGAACCCTTTGTTTTCACTGCCATTCGTTATCAAATTAATCTAAAGGGCCTTTCCCCTAGTCGGGCCCCACCCGTTTGGGGAAAAAAATAAACTTTTTGTTATTTTCTAAACCGTTTCCTTTAGAAGCCACAGGTTTCAATTTCCCCAATTTATACTGGGTAGTTAAGTCGCCCAAAAAACAACCCATTAGATTACACTCATCTGTTTTTTGAGGATACATCTTCTATGGTTCTGTTAAAAATTTGATGGCCTATAGCAGACATGCATAACAACCAGCATATAAGCTTGGGGTGAAGCAGACAATATTTTGTGATTTTATTCACACAAAACAAACATTTTTTTCCCCGCAGGGGACAATACATCACAATATTACTAGCAAAATCAAGATATCAGCATACCTCTTTTAAAAAAATTTTAAAAAGGGTTTTTCCACACAAGGAATTTCTTTTTTTGTTAAAAAAAAAAAGTCACTTTGCAATATTTCCATTAGCAGTGTCCACCATTTTGAGATATTCCTGTTTTAGGGCTCATCACTCCTCGGTCCTAGGCTACAACCTGTTGATCTCTCATATAGGGGCCAGCACTGGGGCTATGCAAAAGACCTGGGTTCTCTGCGAAACCAGAAACCGCCCCTGGATTCAAAATGAAACCAAAAAACAAATAAGATGAATCAAAAAAAGTGAAAAACCCCCTTAAAAACTAAATCAGATTTTACCACAGATTACACGATCACTGGGGGTCCCAGCAGGGTACTTTTTTTATCAGCTGAGTGAAAAATACTTTTCCCCTTTATCTGACGACTAACAAACATGGGATTTTACCTAAAAATATAATATTTTTATGTGCAAAAATTGTCGTCTAAAACCGGGGAAGACCAGAGGAACTTTATGAAGATTTAAAATGAAGGAGTAATAAAATTCCGATATATAAATATGAAATTAAGGAACCCGTCCCCCCAGGTTAGCTTTTCCTTGCTGAGGGCTTGTTAGCTGTGACAGCTACTGTTTTCCCCATGTGTACCTTATTCGTAACTACCGTAGCTCAGGGGGATTTCTACTCAAATCTGCAGCTTTTTCACCCGGGGAAAATCCCCTAACCCGTTAAGCACCCCAAAAGGGGTGTTCCCCCCAAAAATAATATTTTTAGCTCACTTTTTATTTAAACACATTTTTAAGAAGTTTGGTTTTTATTTCTTTTTTTTTTTCGACATTCAAAATTTTTTTTAAAAATTTTTAATCCCGCAGTTTTCACTTTGGGCCCCTAGGGTTTTTTGCACAGCTTAAAAGGGGGTTTTATCGTTACAAAGATAGCCCAATTAGGGGACAGAAAAATAACACTTTGTAATGGGTTTGCATTACTCGTCATTGTTTTTGCAATTAAATTCTCTGTAAATCGCATTCTGTTTTTTCCTTTTTGCTCTAGCTGGTCAAAATGCCCCCTGGTCGATTTTTTAGACACACCCCCCCGCACTGTGATTGGGTGGTACATTTCATTCAGCCTGTTGGGGGAAAAACCCCCCCCATACAGAAACACCCCGGGACGACCCCTGCGCTGTGATTGGCTGCCTGCACACCTGTGTTTACTCCCCTCTGAGCGTTTTAAAAATTGATATTTAAACCAAGGACTGCTGGGTCTATAACATCCCCAGCTCTAGGGGGAAGGATCTGGCAATGACGCCAGTTTTAAGGGCTTTTTTCCAAAAGGGGGGTTTACCCCTCACAGGGGCCATCCTTAAGCGCTACTTTTAAAAGAGGCTTCTATTCCTCAGGCTAATGCAAACCCCGCCTCCTAAGATGTCATCATCTTATAAAATAACATAAGGGTTCAAAATTTCGCATAAACGCTTGTATAGTCAGTCTTTGGTTTTCACCTTTGCAAGAGAGAGTTTGGGGGTTCAACTCCATCAATTTTTATTTTTTTTATTTTTTAAAATTTTACACATAGTAAATATATGAAAAAATGTGTAGACATCAAAATTTTATTTATACCACACAAAACCCCCCCATATAGTGTCCCCTTGGGCAAGTAGTCACACCAAGCACTTCCAAAATATTGTACAATGCATATACTCTATGGGGTGAACATATATAGGGGACTAGTATGTGTAATAAAATCATTTTAAGATTGACATATATATTTTAGGGCTCTATACAAGTTTTAGAATTTTGGGGGGGAAAAAAAACCTGTGAGGAATTTGAACTCCAAACCCCTTCGTTGTAAGCTAAAACTCTACGCGCACCAACCCCAAATTAGTAAAAGGGGAGCAGGTCTTTTCAAAAGCTAGTGCTTTCCCCCATTGTTTTTTACTCTCATTTACTGACACAAGCAAGGGCTTACTTGAAGCTGAAAATTTTTCCTTGTAGTTGGTAAAAGGGCTCTGCCTGTTGTCAAAATTTTTGGGGGAAGACCCCTAAAGTTTAAAGCTGTTGCTTTCAATGTCATTTGGGTAAACTAAGAGTATGACATTGCTTGCTTATTTGGGGCCTCAAGGCTGCAGAAAAAACATGCAGGGGGCACAGAGCTGTTAAAACCGACAACCCCTGCAAACCCCTGCTTCAAACAAAAGATAGTCACAGTTCTTCAGTGAGGAGACACGCCTCCCGAAGGAGAGACAGCCCCCCTGAAGGAGAGACACGCCTCTGGGGGGGAGACACGCCCCGCTGGAGGGGAGACACCCTGCTCAGAGGAGAGACACCCCCCTGATTTTAAACTCAATCTGGAAAATTTGCAAACGCACGAACAGCTCAACAAAATCCCTTTAACAGCATCAGAGAGATGCTTTTTCAGCACTTCATGCACATTGGAGCCGTAATACGTTTCTGCCCAAAAACTTCAATAGGACAGTTTTTTAGTCATGCCTGGACCAGGAAAATTCACTCTGCAGGGAGGTGACATCCTCTTGACTGGTGGATTCTGTGTTATCTATTCACACTTGTGTCTCCTTTCAGTTTGACCCTGCTTGTGTTAATAATGAACACACTGCTGAAAATCTTTATCTATAGGGCATGAAGTGTCAGACTGTTATTAGTCTTAGTGGCCAAAGTGAAAACTGCAGGACTTAAGAATTATTAAAAACATATTTAAAGTGATCTGGAAAATTAAAAATAAATATAACCAAAAATTCTTAAAAAATGTGTTTAACATAAAAACGTGAGTTAAACAATAAGTCATTTTTGTGACACATTCCCTTTAATGACCTGCTGCATTTTTTTTAGTTTTTGTCTCCCTTTATGTCAACAGTCGTAACCTTTTTTTTTTCTAATGACGCAGTTTTATGAGGACCTTTATGAGGAGAAGTTGTATTTTTGAGGGGTATAATTTTGAGTTTAGACATAAATTACTGCAGATATTTTTTAAATTTTTTTTGCAGCGTGAACATAAAAACATTTTTTTTTGCATTTCTTTTTTAAAATATTTTTTACACCATTCATATTTCACACTAAATAACCTGGTTGATTAATTCTACAGGTTATTACGGTTGTGTGGATACCTGATATTTGTTGTTTTTTTGTTTGTGTAATGTATGCACAATATTTTTTAATTCCATTAAGGGATAACTATTGTGCACTTTTTTCACTAAAAGGGGTTTTCTCGCTACAAAGATCATATCTCAGATTATGGGGACAGTAAAAATAAGCACTTTTGTAATTGGGTTGCATTATCTAAGTCCCTTAGTATAGTAGATATGAGCTTTTCTGTGTATCTGTTTTCTATTTCTGCTGCTGCTAGTCGGGACACGCCCCCTTTTCTGTGATTGGCTAGTCGGGACACGCACCCGGATGGATCCGCCCTGGACATGCCCACTACACTGTGATTGGCTGACTGACATTTCATTCAGCCTGTTTGGATACGCCCCCAGACAGGAAACGCCCCAAACATGCTCCCTGCGCTGTGCTTGGCTGCCTGCACACTCTTTGTTTACTCCCCTCTGAGCTGTTAAAACCAAAAGTAAAACCAGCTGTGAGAGGGCTGCTGGCTGTATATTCATCTCCCAGCTCTAAGGTGAATGATCTGACTAATTACTGACTGATTAACTCATAGATCCCGTCTTCTGTCCTGTGTTCCCTCCATATAACACAGTCACACAGTCTCCTGCATGGTAACAGAGGGGGAAGAGTGGGGGGGGGGGCAGTGTGCATTCCTCACATGTGTTTCATCAGTTCAGGCTGTGTGTATAACTGGTTATAGCACAGCAAGGAGCTTGTGGAGCCTGAAGATGAAGCATGTGCAGACACAAGAGAACACTGCAGGAGGCTGCAGATCTGTTCTGTCCAGACAACCTTCCCCTTCTATTGTAAATACAGAATGATGATGTCACAGCTTCAGTGAGGAGAGACACGCCTGTTGAGAGGAGAGGCCCCTGGATTTCAAATTCAATCTCATAGAATTAACTGAAGAGCACGAACACTTCAAACGATAATGTAGTGTATTAGCATACAGAAGTATGGTAATACATTATTAAGTGTCAGTATGACACAGGCTGCTGTCAGGGCAACACACAGACTTACTATGGAGACAGCCGTGGGGGTGCTCCATGTCCCCAGAGCTGACTTTATAGACATTCCCCAGGCTCCATCGGGCACTTGGAATCGCCGTGACCTGATGGAGCAGGGGAATCCTCTTTAATTATTCTCCTCAAATGGCTGCGGCAATCGAAGGGTTAAATGGTGGGAATGGGATGCTTCCTCTGGTCCCTGGGATTCACAGAGACTGATCTAGGAAGGGAGCTGTTAAATACAGTTCCATTCCTAGCGCAGTCGTGGTGCCGGAAGCCGCAAACCCCTTTTGTAGGCAGCAACTTCTTTTAGCGTCGCTGCAATCAGAAGACACGCACTGCCCACCGTCAAAAGATTGTTAAGGGGTTAAATCATGAGCAGTTGTTAGCCTTTTCCACCCACCACTCATTGACTGGTTTCTACCTAATCACAGTAAGGCTATGTTCACACGGCATATTGGATCAGTTTTTGGATCTGTTTTATATCTGAAAAGTGCATCCAAAAGTGCTGCATAAATCTCATCCAACATGCAGCTGCGTGTTTGGATGTGTTTTGGCTGCAGCAGAAACGCAAGCTACAGTTTTAAATAAGGCATCTGCTGCGTCAAATGGATCAAGAAACGCATCACAAAGAGGTAAGTAAACACGCATCGGCGATCGCTCGTCTGAACGCCGATGCGTGTTTTAAATTGAAAGCAATGTATAATCACACTGCACATTGCTAGATGCGTGTTTGGGTCCGTTTTAGGTTCCAAAACACGGATCCAAACACAGATCTATAAACGGATCCAACACGCCGTGTGAACACCCCCCTAATAGGTAAAGTCAGCAGTGGTAGGATGTGGGGCTTATACCCACTGAGATATTAAATAAACACCTATATAAACACAACCATCCCTATGGTATAAAAACTACAATTTATTGATCAATGAAATATAAAATACATAGACACATTAATACAAAAACAATATATAATACCAGGATACCGAAGACACTGGGTAAGGATACCCGACCACAATTATAAATGCTGTTTATGCTCTGGTGGCTAATTAAAAAAGTTAAATGTACAAGCACCTGAGAGTATATATAATGCAAGCAATACAAAATATAAGCAGTAAGATAGCAAACAAATGTGTGCCTGTCAGGATGTACAGACCAAACACAGTGCCTCAGACACTCAGATATTAAGTAGACTTGTCTCTGGCAGAGCAGGCTGCAAGCTTCCGGATTTGAGTAGTAAATACCCTGAAACTAGCAATTTTACAGAATAAGGGACACAGCGCTGTAAACAGCAGGTCTCTCACCAGCTTGAGCTGCCCTCAGCAACGGTGGCATGACCTGTGGGACAAGTTCCCTTTAACCGGCTTCCTTAAAGGGGTTGTCTCACTACAAGGTTTGTTTTTTATGTTAAAGATCTTGTAAAAACAAGTCACTTTGTAATATAGGTTCATTAACAATGTCCTACCTATTCCTAGGTATCCCCTCTTGTATGGGCTGCATCAGCTCCTCAGGTCACTATAGCTACAGGCTTCCCATAGGTGTGGCTAAACAAACGTATGCCTAAGGGGAGGATTTGTAAGAACATACTGTCTGTACAATAACATTCCAAAAATAGATTCAAGTCATTTTGGAAACTGATGCAATTAGGACTACACTACAAAAACTGAACAGTTTTTGTAGTGTAGTCCTAATTGCTATAGCTACAGACCTGTTCAATCTCTTTTGATAGGCTGCCAGCACTGGTTGCTATAACTACCGACCTGGCTTCTATTGCAGCCTAATGGAAACCAGTAAACACACCCCTGAATCCAAAGTGAAACCAAGAAAACATGACTGAGGTAAGATGAATCGATGTAGTGAGACAACCCCTTTAAATGGATTTTGCCATAAGTATCAATTGAGCAGTTGCATTGGACTTTAAGTGAATGTGCAATCAAGGCCCATCTCCAGTCATTTCAATGGGAGTTCATTGAAATGAATGGAGAGGGGCCGTGATTGCGCATTCACGTCTCCATTAAGAACAGGTGTTTCAGGAGCCATTTATGGACATAGGTGCAGGTCCCAGAGGTGGGCGTAAAGGGAACCTGTCAGCTACTTTATGTTGCCCTAACGAAGGGCAGTATGAAATAGCTGCAGGTTATCGGACCCTAACCCTGTGTGTTTTACCCCGAAACCCTGCGGTATTCCCAGGTAAAACACCCAGTGAAGTTGTCCCGGGTGCCACTGTGCCCCGTCTGATGTGCGGCTTCTCCACGCCCCCTCAGCTTGACTGACAACTGTCTCTCATGTTTGCCTCTAGGGAGAGAGCTGTCAGTCAAGCTGAGGGGGCGAGGAGAAGACTCCTCTCTCCGTACCCAGTGCATCCTCACCGGGTGTTTTTCGAAGTACACACAGGGTTAGGATCAGGTAACCTGCAGGTATTTCATGCTCGCCTGCCGTTCAGGCAGCATAAAGCAGCTGACGGGTTGTCTTTTAAATGTCTATGAGGGCAAAACCCCTTTAAAAATTTGCCCTAATACGTTCTGTCGAAATAGGGATATTAGCTTGTGAGCCCAGTCGGTGGCATGGGCTGGTATGACTGCTGACAATGCTGTTTGCACAACACTGCTGAATATGTTGGTGCTATGTAAGAAACTGGAAAAATAAGTGAGTATGAATGGCTGATGTATGGAAGTGATAATGTAGCAGCCTTTGCTGACCTTTTCACACATTTTATCTTGACAACACTGAATGTGCCCTGCATGTTCTATGTTTGTCCCAAGGAGACTTCTACCCTTGGCGGCTTGTAATGAGTTCTGCTCTATCATTTGCCATTTACAGCTTTTGCAAACGAGTCCTATAGAATTACAACGCACGTCTTGTCCTGCCTGGCACACAAGGTGCAGAAAATGATGTATAAAATTGCTGTCTAGGTCATTTTTGCAATCCAGGAGGCAGTGTGTAAGCTCAGCCATGCTCTTTTGTTAATAACTATTTTCATATTGGTGTCAGACAATAATGATTCGTTATCCTCCTTTTTCCTGTACTGCTATTTAAGCTGTAAAAATGGTGATATTGATCGTCTCCGAGAAGAGTATGAGAACGTAAAGCACCAACTGGAAAGGAAAATTGAGGAGGTTCAAGGGGACCTGAGCCTACAGAGACAGGTAAGAGATGCTTGTGTACTATACCTAAAAAATCCTATAGTTCATGTGGCTTATTATTCATCAACTTCAGCCTGTAGATACTGTATGTGCCCTGCATTGGGTGACCGCATTGTTCCTCAGCTCAGACTTGTATGCTAATTAGATCACTTGACCGATTTAAGGATTAAACATCAGGACATTTTTGACCTAGTATAAAACACTTGAAGGGTTGCTATTTCATGGAGATACAAGCAGTTTTAGGTTCATGCATTCTGTTTCTAATTGGTCAGGCTGTGGGTGGTTCTGTAGCAGTAATTACCATATCAGCTCTGTATTCACAGCTCTTTTAATTGCACTAACATGAGAGCAGGAAATCTAATCTTTTAACTCTGAAGCTTTCTACTCTAAAAGTAATTACTCTCCTGTGTTTGTTAGAGATAACACACTCTGTTCCCAAGCTTCCAGCAGCCCTACCTTTTATTGAGGTCACTCTCTGCTATCAGATAAGACAAGGATCAGAGAGAGCAGGGGAGAGCAGGTCGGTAGCCCAGAGAAACCTGTGTGAACTCAGAACAGATACAATCTCTCTTATCTCTTCAACAAAGCAAAATAAACAAAGCAATATATTTGGAAACAGTCTTAATTTACCTTTCCCTACATGCTGAAAGCTAATCTTCGTAGCATGACAACCAATTTAACCACTAGGGAAGAGGGACAGAATTCTTACGGGATTTAGGGCTAGTTCACACGGCTTATTGCCGAGGTAATTGCGGGGACGGATTTCTCCCCGCAATTACGTCGGCTGCCGTACAGCTTGGGCGGGGTGGGGTGCTGGCAGCTCGCTGGCCCCATAGACACTCATTATTCACGGCGTGTACACGTGGGGAGGAGAGACGGAATCCATAGTTCTTTATGAGAACTGGGGATTACCGTAATGGCAGGGACGGATTTCAGCCGTACTGCAGCGCAAATACGGCGCACAATATGGCTGAAATCAGTGCCCAAATCAGCCGTGTGAACGAGGCCTTATGGGTAAGTTATTTATTTTTTATTTTGACCCACAAATCTTTCTTAGGGCATGTTCACACACAGCAACAACTTGGAGAAATCAGCAGCAGAAATACTGCAGTGTATTTTCAGCTTGTAGCAGCATCTTTCAATGCTGTTTTGTATGCAGATTAACCCCACTGCATCTGTGTCTCGGCTGCCTGATGTGGAATCTGACGAGATTTTTTGTCAGACAAGTGACATATTGCTTTTTTTTTTTCCTCATTGAGCTTTATAATCTGTGGCGGAAAATTCCACGCTGTTTGAACTGATGGACAGATCTCCCATTTCCCTTTCAAATGTATGGGAAGTGGATTTCAATAGAAGTTTGATATGGATACAGACACAGATCTCATGACAAAAACTCCATATGTTCAGGCAGGGCAAATCTGCTGCACATTTTACATAGTTACATAGTCTGTAAGGCCAAAAAAAGACAGACATCTATCCGGTTCAGCCTATTGTGTTATAGTGTTGATCTGGAAGAAGGCAAAAACCTCCAGGAGGTAGAAGCCTGTAGTCTTCATTTTGGAAATTCAGGCAATAAAGGCGACTTGTATGAACGGGGCTGCGCCAGAAGTCTGGTGTCTTTTCAGCCCGAAAACTAGCGCGGCCCCGTTCGCTCTATTTTTAAACAGGTGCAGTCCAATATCAGGCACAATACAAAGTGCCCGCAGCACTTTGCAATGCGCTTGAGATCGAGGGGCGTGCTGGAGTCGTGTCGCACTACAACTGTACGAAGCTACACATTTATAGCTTTAGTATGGCAAATCCAGGCGTATTACTGCTGGAACAGGTAGAGCACTTTAAAAGTGGTTTACCTGAGCCACAAATGTTGCTTTGTAGCTAGAAAACACTAAATCTATGACCCGCAGTAGAACAGGTTCATAGATTCAGGCGCATTCTATGCTACAAATGCATGCAAAAAAATGGCGCCTGGGCGTCAAAATACATACATGTCGCCCTATATGCGCACTTTATGCACTACCTTTATTTGCAAAGTGTGGATTCGGGTTTCTTAATATAGTTACATAGGGCCACATATATGACATGGTTTTGGTCGAAAACTCACTTTTTTCCCCATAGAAACCTATGGGGAAAAAAGTGAGTTTTAGACCAAAACTGTTTGTAAGGCCGAAAAAAAGACATACGTTCATCCAGTTCAGCCTATTGTGCTAAAGTGTTGATCCAGAGGAAGGCAAAAAACCCCAATGAGCTAGAAGCCAATTGTCCTCATTTTAGGGAAAAATTCCCTTCCCAACTCCAATCTGGCAATTGGAATAATCCCTGGAACAACGACCCCTCTCCAGAATCCCAGTCACTATAACTTATGTTATTACACTCTGAAAATGCATCCAGACCCTGTTTGGACTATGTTCGTGAATTCACCATGACAAGTTCCTCTGGCAGAGAGTTCCACAGTCTCGCTGCTTTTACAGTAAAGAATCCCTTTCTAGGTCTATGTAGAAACCTACTTTCTTCCAGACATAGAGGATGCCCCCTTATACTATATACAATCCTGGGTATAAATAGATCATGGGAAAGATCTCTTGACCCTTGATATATTTACACCCTTGATATGGATTTTGTTGTGGATTTATTGCAACTTTTACTGCAGATTTTTTTTTTTACACTGACTTTAAAAAGAGAAGACAAAGTCTGCACTAAAATCTTTAGATAAACCTTTCCTGTTGGTTTTGCCTTCTTCCGTAGAGGTCAATTTAGAAAAATCCCCAGTAAAAATCTTCAATAAACCCATGACAAACTCTCCAGCAGATGTGCACTGTGTGACCATGTCCTAAGAAGGGTTGTCTGCTTATAAGGCCTCGTTCACACGCCTTATTCTGGGTCGGATTGGAGCCGCACTGCGCGGTGTATTTGCGCTTCAGTCCGGCTCCAATCCCTCCCAGTAACTACGGTACTCCCCAGTTCTCATAGAGACCTATGCATTCCGTCGCTCCTCCCCGCTCTGCAAATGCGCCGCGGTGGGAGATAAGTGACATGCACATTATTTACGACACGTACGCGCCATAAATAATGCATTGTCTATGGGGCCGGCGGGCAGGTCCCCCGTCGCGCCCCCGGCCCCGCCCCATATTCAAGCCGTATTGCGGGCGGGATCCGTCCCGCAATTACGGCTTGAACAAGCCGTGTGAACACAGCCTAAGAATCCATATTTAAAAGAGGTATTAGGCCATGTCCCCACAGTACAGGTTTGCGACCTGTTTTTCAGACTTTTTGCAAACCACTTGAGAAACCGTCCGCAAACTTTTACACAGTCCGCTATGGAAAACCCATGCAGCAGTCCCCACTGTACGGGTTTTCCGCCGCCGGCTGGCCGAAAAACATTGTACAAGTTCATTCTTCCGTCCGGTTTTCAGACGGAATATGAACAAGTGAATGTGAAGGGGGAGGGCTTTTCTCTGCTAATCGCAGAGGAAAGCCGTCCCCCCTGCAGCCGTGTGCACGGCACAAAAACACGACAAATACCGGTCGGATAAAGCGACCGGTATTTGTCGTGTTCCGTGGGGACGCGCCCTTAGGGATTTAGAAGTGTGCTGCCTTCAGAACCTCTATTTAGCAGCTAGAATGGAGGGTGAATACAGGTCACACATCCGAGCATTTCATGGACAGCCCACTCATTACAATCACACTCGTTTGTCCTGTTTAGCAGGTGAATACTTGCTGCTGGGTCCCACTGATTACAGCTAATGGTGGGGGATCCAGCAGAAGGACACCCTGTTACCAGCAGTCTACAATGACTTCATATCGATTTGTAGACTTTGAACTCTGCTTCACATCTGTAGGGAGGGCAGAGCCATGTGTGTCTTTTGTATTCACAGTCGAGTGTTCTCCGTTCACCCATCATCCAGGACTTCTGCCTGTTATTGGCGCTGTAGTCTATCATGCCATGTGTCTGTCTGATCTGGACAGCTGCTGTCTTCAGTCTGGCAGCCTGACTAGTTCGTGACAGCCTGCGTAGTGAGTGCACATGTACAAGAATGCAGACTGGAGGAAGCAGGTCCAAGAGCACTGATCCCTGCAACCTTGAGAAAGGTCATTTTTAATAAGGGTATTTTTGAGCAGGGCAGCTGCACAGACCTTTGCCTTGACCTGTTTGTTGTTGTACCATTCATAGCTGCTCTGACGTGACGTACCTCAAATAAGGTGCTTGCAATAGTGCTCTATGGGACTGTGGAAAGGTCAGCAAGTAAAGGAAGGATTGTTATATTTAAACAATATTATTAAACGACCCCTAATCTGTCCTGTTTTAAGACATTAAAAAATAATAATTCTGAATTCTTCTTTTCTTAAAACACAATGGGCCTTATGTATGACAACTGTCTAGCAGTAAGACTATCCTTGTTGCCCATAGCAACCAATCAGAGCTCAGCTGTCATTTCATATAGTACTCTGGAAAAGCTCACCTCTTATTGGTTGTTATGGACAACAAGGACAGTCTTACTGCTAGACAGTTTTCATACATAAGGCTCTGTGGTTATCCGTTCCTCTGTTGTTTCTCCTGGATATCTATGAATCCATGGGCCATGCCTCTACATAGCCTCACCTTGTCCAATTAGTGCTGGCAGTCTTTGTGTAGGAAAAATACTTTATCCAATAATTGCAAACAATGCCGTATATTGGCAGTGCACACGTTATAGTCCCAGCCTTAGGAGTACTTCTTAGACTCCCCTATATCATCAAAACGTCACATAGGCTTATGACAAAACATGAACTTTACTTCATTTTTATAAATTGGTGCATAAAAGACATAGTTCTATGACGAAACCTAGGCAATGAAAAACATTGAAAACGTGCAGTACTTACTGTATAGCTTCTCCTGTTTAGGAGTGGTGATAGTCCCATAGTAGACAGTAGAGCCGATCATTTGATTGCAGCCCAGTGCGCCAGCAATACCACGTTTCGGAAGCACCCTCCTTCTCATGTTGGAAAGAAGGCTGCCTTCCGAAACGGCGTCATTGCGGCGGCACTGGCTGCACTCACATGATCGCTCTACTAGTTTACCATGGACTATCACCACCTCCTAAACAGGAGAAGCTTCATTCATATAGTACTCTGAAAACCCCCTCTTATTGGTTTTATGCCAAGGAGTCTCTGTAGACATTTTCATACAATTGTGGTATGTTCTGTTGTTTCTCCATATCATGCCATGGCATTCTACTGTTTTAGTCCTTTGTGTATGGACACATCCCATTGACAAGGGGAATGATACTTTACTGTTTATTTTATTATTTCATACATCTCCAGGAGTAATAAGTGAGAAGTGGCACTATGCCAAATTCTTTGAAGAACATTAACTACAATGTTTTAATGGTATGCCCTATACGTGCACATGCAAACATAAGGGAAGTCTATTACGCCTGCATTTTTTAGAACCCCCGTTTTACATGCTCTTCTTTGAATGTAATTAGCTAACAGATCAGCGTCTAAAGTCAGGAGCTAGTATGGCACAGCTCTAAGTCCTGAGAACTGCAGCTATGCTTTTTTGATGATCAATAGAGTCATTGATTTCAATTAAGTTATTGATTTCCCTGCAACACAAAACTGCACCTCCCCCCTTGCATACAAGTGTTTTCCCCTTAAAGGGGTTTTGCCACCATGTAATGTTGACGTGGGAACCTCCTAAATGGGTATTTAATCACTTTTCTAAATATATGTGATTAAAAAAAGTGAAAACTCTGAGAGCTACAACATTTCTCAACCCCCCTTGGTTACCACAAAGCTTCCCCTAGTCATGACCTAGGAGCTGAAAGGCCGCGCTTGCGTGAATCACTTCTTATCTGATGACAGGCAGAATGAATGGTCTTTTAAGGCACCGGGTAGCAATATGTTTTCTTTTGTATACAGAATAACTAGCTGTAGTGTTATTAGATCCCTGCTTTATCTGATGAAGAAGCTTTTAATCTGCTGTTTAGAATAGGTGTTCTCTTTTGTATACAGAATTTTCAAGTTATAGTTTGATTATTTGAGTGAACATGTCACAGGATCCCCTTATGCAGGGCTCTGTGCTCTGGCTGTGTGTGTCTGTGTGCGTCTGTCAGCTCCGTGATTTGTTTACATTACATAAGCTGCTTAGCAGATAAGGTTTCTCCTGACAGTGCCGTCTGAGGCTCTGTGTCTTGCTGTATTGAATCCACTGTTGTACTGTTTATTAGTTCACTTAAGTTTTGAGATGCTCCCTTTGGATTCCTCACTCCCCCCTCCCCTCTCCCTCTCTCCACTGCAGCTTCATGACTCAGCGTGATTTGTTTACATCTTGCTCTCATGCTGAACGGAGGTCAGTACTTGGTCTGGTGGCAAATCCCCTTTAAATGAGGTTGTATGAAAACTGACTTGGTCTAAGACTTTCTTTGTTGCCTAGAGCAACCAATCAGAGCGCCCGTTTTATTCTTTCAGAGCACTAGATGAAATGCAAAGGGGGCTCTGATTGGTTGCTATGGGCAGCAAAAAAAGTCTTAGACCAAGACAGTTTTCATACAAGTGGCCCCATGTACCTTCAATAGCCCTACTAGGTGGAGCATAGATTGAGGAACCTGACAGACATCAGCATTGTTTCCCAGACAACTAAAGCTGAATCTGACAGTTTATTGGGCCTTATGTATGAAAACTGACTTTTTTGCCCAACCAGAGCTCATGTTTTATTTTTCCAGATCACTACATGAAATGAAAGCCGGGCTCTGGTTGGTTGCTATGGACAACAAAGGCAGTCTTACTGCTTGACAGTTTTCATATATAAGGCCCCTTTGGTCCAGTTCAGTCCAGAGGTACTGAACACTAAAACAAATCTGTATAACCTGCACTTTGGATTGTACCAGTGAATTGGTTGTTCAGCTCCCAATTTTTAAAGGGGTTATCTACCTTAAAACAAAATCAAACAAGCAGCTCCTGTGGCGCCCACTGTTACATAGTTACATAGTTAGTACGGTTGAAAGAAGACAAGTTCAACCAGGGGTGGGGAAAATGTGGGTGAAAGGAGGGAGACAAGGATTTCAAGCCCAGCCTCACCACTGGTTGATGCCCTGAAACCCACAAGGCAAGAACCAATCTGCTCCAGTGGAGACCATATCTCTGACTCCAGAGCCTCCACCAGCCAGGATCCAGAATTGTACATGGCTACATACGCATTCATATTCTTTAGTGTCAGGTAGGTATCTAAGCCTTTCTTGAAACTGCCTACAGTTCCTGCTGTGACCAGCTCCTCAGGCAGGCTATTCCACAGATTCACAGTTCTTAGGCCCCGTTCACACGGCTTATTCACGCCGGATTTGCGAGCCGGATTGCGCTCGCAATTCCGGCGTGAATAAGGGGCGGGACGCGGGCGGGAGCGCGGCGGGGGAGCAGCCCGCCGGCCCCATAGACAATGCATTATCTATGGCGCGTCCGCGCCGTAGATAATGTGCATGTCACTTTCTCCCCGCCCGGTGGATTCGCCGAGCTGGTAGGAGCGACGGAATCCACTGTTCTCTATGAGAGCAGTGGATGATCGTAATTACTCCGACGGATTGGCGCCGTACTGCGGAGTACGGCGCCAATCCACGGACAAATAAGCCATGTGAACACGGCATTACAGTGAAGAACGCTCTTCTCCTCTGGAGATTGAAAGAGATTGGAGATTGTCTGTGTCTTCTTCTCAGTTTGTGACGGTGGCCAGCTTCACGCCTGACATGCAGCGCGTATAGCATGCTACATGTGTGATAATTGTACTCATGTTTTTCTTTTTTGTGTTTGCTTTTGCCGTGCAGGAATTGTCTTTGGAATTTGATTGTGAAATGAAGAAACGTGAGCATGAGTTTCGCCTACGTCTAGATGAGATGAGCACTGTTGTTCTTTCCCATGAACTCAAGGTATAAAGTACATTGAACATACAAAGACACCTACCAATGGAGAGGTTTGGATTCAATAATTGTATCCTTTAGTAAAAAAAAAGAAATAAGCGTTGTTCAATGGATGTGATTTATTCAGGGCTGTGGAGTCTGTAATCCAAAGCTCAGACTCCTCAATTTCCCTAACCCTGACTCCTGACTCCCTCATACATGGCGCACGTTTAAGTGATAATTTTGCTGTAGTAAAATGGTAACATCAGGCTTTTTATCACCTTATGGTACAATAATCAAGCTATTTAGGTAGAACATACACTGATAAGCAAAATGGTAACAATGTATTAAACTTTTGACTTTCAGGCTCCCTATCTTACTATCCACTACAGCTTTGTACATGAGGCTACCATCATTTTATAGACAATCATCTTACGTATCTTATACATAAATGTAACTTGACATATTAGTTCTGCAGATTCTTGTCATGTAACTGCATTGTTACTGTTTTGCTCCTAAAAATCAAAATGTAAATTTTTATTATTTTGTTCGTTTTTTGTAAATCCACCTTTGGCTTTCAACACTGCCTGAATCCTTTAAGGCATGCTCTAGATAAAATTCAAGCATGTCTTGACCAAGGTCTGATCCCAGGTGTCTTCTACACGTTCCCAATGTTGGGTCATTGTCCTGCTGGAACACTATGTCATCCTTTTCATGCCCATAGTACTCGAGTATATGAAGTAACTCATCTTGTATGATACTCACCTAGAGCTCAGCATTGAGATTAACATTGATCCTGGTCAAGTATCCAACATCTTTGGCTGTGAAACAACCCCATATCATCAGGCTTACTCCACCGAACTTGACAGTTTCTTCAATTTCTTGCTCAGTTAGCCCCCTTTTCCCTTAATTCTTCCAAACCCATTTGCCTCCATCAGAGCCCGGTCTATTGACTTTCATCTCATCGCTCCAAATAACCCAATTCCAATCTATCATTTTTCAGACTTTTTTGCAAACTCGAGCCAACGCTTCTTATGATGAGATTGAAATCGAGGCTTCTCCGCTTTTTTCAGGCCATCATCCAGACCTGTGTAATACATGTTGCCCGGTGCTTGCATGGATGTGATCTCACTCTTGCAAAACATACGAGCCACCTCCACTGCCATTTCTGTCACATCAGAACTGATAGACCTTGTGATGAGCAAGCTTGTTGACTGACATTTTGCCTGGATGTTCACCTTTTCTTATTCAAAAAGCTTTATTGTTGAAAAAGTACATGAACATAACGGAACAAAAGTTCCACAGGATATAGAATGAATCACAAGTAAATACTTAAAGGCCTCGTTCACACGGCTTATTTTGCCGCGGATTGGCGCCATACTGCGCGCCGGATTTGCGCTGCAGTACGCCGCCAATCCGTCGGAGTCATTACGGTAATCCACTGCTCTCATAGAGAACAGTGGATTCCGTCGCTCCTACCCGCTCGGCGAATCCACCGGGCGGGGAGAAAGTGACATGCACATTATCCAGGCGCAATATACGCGCCCCCGTCACGCTCCGGCCCCACCCCCGTCCCGCCCCTTATTCACGGCGGATTTGTGAGCCGGATTGCGCTCACAAATCCGTCGGGAATAAGCCGTGTGAACACGGCCAAATTCACAAAGAAAGGCAATTCCAAAGAGTGTTGCTCAACAACGTCCGGATCCTTGATCTCCTATGGATCGTAAAGTCCAGAAAGATATCAAACTGTATTAATTGTTCCTTTTAAGGATCCGGAGGATAAAAATATAAACCATAGTACATAAATCTCCTACGTAGATTGCTCTAACAGAGAAACAACAACATTATAATGTGCCAAAAAAGTTGCCAATGGCATCATCATCACCCTCAAAATCCTGAAACTTGTTAACACTAAAAGTAAAACTAACCATGACCTTGAAGAGATGGATCGAAGAAGAAGGATATATGAAAACAACAAATTAAAGATTACGATCATTCTGATTCAGCCAAAAGCAGAAAAGTACGAATCCCCATCTCAGGTACATTAATCTCTAAAAAACCTAAAAACTGCCGCTCACCCTTAGCATCTGCAGTATGGCCTCGTATGGCCTAAGCCTAGTCCATTAATTGACTGTGGTGTATTCCTGGGAGGCACCGAAGGCCAACCAGTCAAACCAGATTGTCCTATACCTATCTACTAAATTCCCCCTACTTGCTCTGATTTCCTCCATGTGTTGCAAAAAGAAGATTTCTTTGAACCAAGCAGATATGGAGGGAACCTCAGTAGATCTCCAAAGCCTGGGAATCAGTATCCTGGCCGAACTGAGCATGAAGATAATCAAGCTACCCTTAAGAGTACTAATTGGTAGAGGTATAATGCTCAACAGCAGCACCCTTGGGTCATTCTGGAGCTTTATCCCTGTGGTTAAGTGAATGATATGAATTACCTTATTCCAAAAACCCTGTATTTCGGTGCATTCCCACCATATGTGAGTCATCATACCCTCTTCCAAGCCACATCTCCAACAACTACTAGGAACCGAGGGATAGATGGCATGTAACAGGGCAGGGACTGTACCATCGGGATAAGATTTTAAAATTTAGCCCGGCAATCTACATGAAACTACAGCTTTGTATGAGAGAATACTAGCTTTTTGCCAGTCGTCTTCTTCTATCAACCTTCCAAGTTCCCTAGACCAACCCGTTTGGTAAGCTGGTCTGGAGTTAGTACTGGGACGAATCAGTAAGTCATAGACCCGGGAGATTGTATGGTCATAGGAGGTTCTCCCCACACACATCTCCTCAACAGGAGTTAGGTCTCTATGGAGGTTCAAAGTAGACTTATGAGTAGCATAGAAATGATAGATCTGACTATAATTGAACCAAGAGAGTGCATGAGCCGATAGGACGTCCGTTAACTCTGAGAATGGTATCAGTGCCTGATTAGTCAGGAGATCTTTAAAGATCAGCCGGTTCTCACGTCTCCCCTGATCCAAAGGGGGGTCTGCCAGTGCCAATGCATGATTATGCAGGACAAGAGTAAGAGGACCACCAGGAGAGAAAAGGCGTAGGGATACTCCGTATTTATGCCAGGCCAACAAAGAGTGCTGCGTAATCCAGGGCGGAGCCAGAACCCCTTTCTTAAACACGACTGAGGGTCTCAACCAGGGGAGCTGGGATAGCAGGGATCTGGCGATCAGTTCTTCCAATTGCACCCATCTTTTTAGATGGCCTCTACGATAATGGTCTAGAAATCTGACGGAGATTGCCGCTAAGTAATATGCTTTAACATCTGGTAGAGCCAACCCTCCCTCTTGCCTGGGTCTAATGAGAGTCGATTTCGCAATCCTCGCCCTCCTACCACCCCATACGAAGGCTCGGAGGCATCTGTCCAGGGCCTTGAAGAAGGTCTTTGGCAATAGAATAGGGAGGGTCTGAAACAAATACAATAACCTAGGCAAAACATTCATTTTAATAACATTTATGCGGCCCACCCAGGAAAAATCCTTCTTATTCCACCTATTCAAATCTGCTGTTAAGGTGTTCAAAAGTGGAATAAAA
This sequence comes from Phyllomedusa bahiana, assembly GCA_025379985.1. Lineage (NCBI taxonomy): Eukaryota > Metazoa > Chordata > Amphibia > Anura > Hylidae > Phyllomedusa > Phyllomedusa bahiana. The sequence goes on along the minus strand of JAODAL010005689.1, from coordinate 76,833 downwards.
TGTAATACCTCTGTTTTATGAAATTTAGCTGGAATGCTGATTCCTAAGTATTTAAGGGCTTCTCTCGCCCAACCAAATGGAAAGTTCTGCTTCAGGAGAGCAGCCATAGGGTTTTCCAGGGAGACGTTTAGGGCAGTACATTTAGCTAAATTGATTTTAAAGTTGGATAGGGAGCCAAAAGTTTCAAGGGAAGACATTACTGATGGGAGAGAAGTCAATGGTTGAGTATTATAAAGGAGGAGATCATCTGCGAAGGCCGCACATGTGAACTGGTCTCCCTGGACTGGGATCTCCTGGATATTCGGGTTCCCCCTGATCTCCTGCAGCAGATGCTCTATCACCAGGACAAATGAGATGGGAGATAAAGGGCAACCCTGCCTGGTGCCATTTCGTATATACACCGGAGACGACAACAAACCATTGATCCTGATTTGGGCACTAGGGTTTTGGCAAAGTACCATGATGCGTTGGATCATAACAGGGCCCAATCCATCTGAATGAGTGTAGCGCAGAGGAAAGTCCAGTCTACTCTATCAAACGCCTTTTCGGCATCCAGTGATAGCAGCATGCAGGGCACCCCACTCGTACAGCCCGGTGAATTAAGGAGAAGGTTTTTAAAGTGTTATCTTGGGCTTCTCGGGAAGGTACCAATGAGATCCTGCAAAACGGAGTTAATATGAATAGCCAGAAGCTTCGCAAACAGCTTCAAATCTGTATTTAAAAGGGAGATTGTTCTGTAGCTTGAGCAAAGCTGGGGATCTTTCCCTTCCTTGGGCACCACTGTGATATAGGCTTGTAGCGATTGTGACGGAAAGCCCTTGGCCAATGAGACTGAGTTAAAAGAGTCTAACATCGGGCCGGAGAGCACATCCCCAAGAACTTTAAAAAATTTGGCTGTGTAGCCGTCGGGGCCTGGGCTTTTGCCCGATGGCGTGGACGCTACTGCAAATCCCAACTCTTCCGCCGAAAAAGGAGCCTCCAGGGCTGCCAGTCTATCGGAGGCAATTGTAGGGAGGGCAGTACGGCGGAGATATTCGTTAAGCTTATCCGCGTTTTTTGTGAGGGGCGCCTTGGGGAGATTGTACAGATCAGTGTAATACTCTTGAAAGCTCTCCAGAATTTCCGTTGTCAGGTGGGTCAATCTACCCGATTTGGTTTTTACTGATGAGACAAAGAGCGATGCTCTTCTGTCCCTTAGAGCTCTGGCCAGCATACGACCAGGCTTATTGCTCCACTCATAAAAAAGGGTGCGAGCAGATCTGCCTAAAGCGCCTCTGCTTTTGATCAAGCAGACCACAAATGTCATGCCTGACTTGAATCAGTTCCCTATAGAAAGATTCCTCACCCAAATGCTTGTGCGTGGATTCTAGAATCTGCAAGAGATCTAATAGCTTCTGCAATTTGGCGGCAGCTTCTCTCTTAAGTCTGGAGCCGTGTTTAATTAGGACTCCACGCAACACGCATTTCAGGGACTCCCATTTTATCTCGTGGGATGAGGGGTAATTCTCATGATCTTTCACAAAGTGTTGTGTAGTTTGTTTTAGTCATGTCAGGCAGAGAGAATCGTCTAAGAGCGATTCATTTAGCCTTCAAGAGAAAGGTCGCCTACTACTCAGGGGAAACTTCAAGGTGTAGGATATTCGGGCATCGTCCAAATGTAAGATGTGGCCTATTGAAGTTGCATTTAAATAGGGGAGCAGGGAATGTTGTACAAATATATAGTCAATTCGACTATAGACTTTGTGAGGAGGCGAATAAAATGTATAGTCCTTGTCATTAGAGTGCGTGAGGCGCCACGCGTCGCACAACTGCATATCATGTAGGAGTTTTCTGATTTTGTTCAGTTTGCTTAAAGGGATAGCAGTCCTTCCTGAGGAGGTATCTATATCTGGGTTAATCGCTAAGTTGAAATCTCCACACAATATCACTGCACCTTGGGCAAAGAGAGTCAAGTCGTCCAATATCCTAGAGATAAAGGTCAGCTGTCCCTGGTTCGGGGCATATATATTGACTATCGTATAGGTGATGCCCTGCATGCTGCATCCCACGAAAATATACCTGGCTTCTGGATCCTCCTTTACGGCTATAATTTGGTGGGGCAACGACTTATGGAAGAGAATCGCAACGCCCTTCGTCTTCACCTCCGGGTTACTACTCTGGCACCAGATGGGGTAATATCTGTTTCTCAGTATGGGCAGATGTTGCTTGCAAAAATGTGTTTCTTGCAAGCACAATATATGTGCTTTGGATTTATGCATGTCATAAAGTATACAGGACCTTTTTTCAGGAACGTTCATCCCCTTCACATTGAAGGAGGCAACCGTGAGGGCTAACATCTAAACGGTGGCAGCATGGCTAATAAGGTACCCTTGGGGACTTCACGAAAAAGTTCTCTCTCTCCAGGTCGAGTTGCAATCACAGAGTGTACCAGAAAAAAAACCAAGTAAACATTAAGCCATCTGAAAACACCAGTGGCAAATGAACTGGTATGTGCAGCAAAGGCACTGCTAGGGGCCAGTATGCACAACTGGCGCCCGACCCTATGTGGGGCTCGTGCCCGCCGGGAGCAGAGACACCCACGGCAGAGGAGAGAACTTCATCCTCTACCTGGGCAGCCATTTGAGAATACAACATTAGCAGAGCATCCACAGGGTACAAAGTACAGAGCAAACTTACAAGAAGTATAAATGTCGCTATGCGGGGACATTGCAATGAATATGAAGCATCTCCACCAGAGGGAACAAAAAAAAACAAACAAACACATGACAGGGGGGAAGAGGAAAGGGGAGAGAGAGAGGAAAAAAAAAAGGGGAGATGCGTGGAGGGGGAGGGAGAGGGGTTTTTAACCTCCCTGGGTGGAGGCTCCACATGTTGGCTTCTAGTTAGGGACCAGAGTTGGAAGAGTGGTATAACCTTAGGAGATGCTCAGCCAGTCGGCCAACATCTCCTGAGAAAGTCTGATAGCTTCAAAGATCAAGTATCGCCGTTTTCTCGATGACCATGCAAGTTTTATGAAAGAAGGGCCCTTGGGGAGGGACAGGGAGAGGGAGAGTGCTGCATCATTTCTCAAGGCATTTGGGGTGGTGCACTCCTTCTGGAGTAATCCCTTAAGTCCTCTTGGTCAAAGAGATTCCTCAGGTTCTTCCTCACTCGTTGTGGCAGTGCCGGAGAGTTCAGTCTTTTAGACAGGCCCCCCTCTTTGTCCCGTTGCGGCAAGCGGGGTGCTGTATACATAGCTGTCCAATCCGGTAGGGCTATTTGCGGCAGCTCCAGTGGCAACAGGAATGAAGGTAGGTCCACAGGTGATCTGACCGACAGAAGCTCATCCCCCTTTCTGACCTGTAGGGCAAAGGGGAAGCCCCATCTGTAGGGGAGGTTATGGGATTGGGGGATGGATAGCAGAGGTTTCATGGTGAATCTGAGACGTAGAGTGCGTCTTGAGAGATCTGGGAACAGTGACATTTTTGTGCCTTCATGTAAAAGGTTCGGTACGGCTCTTGCCTTTCTCAATATGGACTCTTTAACAGAGTAGAGGTGCACTCTGCAGATCACATCTCTGGGCCTTGTGTCGTCCACACTTGGTGGTCTGAGGGCACGGTGGGTCTATTTCAATCGGGTCCTCTGCATTTTTACCCAGTATCCTGTTGAAAATCCTTGTAAGTGTCAAAGTCAGATCCTTTGATTTGATGGACTCTGGGAGACCCCGAACTCTGATATTGTTCCTACGATTCCTATTTTCTAGGTCGTCCATATGTTCAATTAGGGACTGCTGGAGATTTGCTTAGTCATCTAAGGAGGATTGCATATCTGCAAGTTTTTGCTGTACCGATTCTTGGAAGGTTCCTAGAGCCTTTACATTGTTTTGTAGAACAGTAATATCTGCTTTGACTGGTTGAAGATCAGAATGCCACGAGGTTTTCTGATCCTGAGCTAAGGCTGTTAAGTCACTTTTTACCGGAAGCAACGAGAGTAAGGCTTGTAACTCAGGGTGACTTTGAAGGCTAACAGGGCCTCAGCAGCGGGCATATGCACAGAATGTCCAAGTATTGCTGGAGACGGAGTGTGCAGGGGAGTTAGTGTCCAGAGTGCCCTGTATTGGGCCAGTCTAGGCAGGTTGTTCCCATTGTATGATTGGGCATCCCGGCCCGGTGACTCAGTGAAATTAGACGGTTGCGGGCTCAATCTGGGAAAATCCTGGTGGTCTGGGGATGAAAGCATAGAAGAGAGGGGCTGATTCTCCCATATTCCATCTCCCTTCTGGGGCCCATGGTGAGGCTGCCTGGCCAAGAGATCTTGTGCTGCCTTTTGCTGTGCAGACATGATGTCTCTGGGCCACTGCTCCCCCTATTCTGCGGACCTCTCCTCCTCCATGCCCTCATACCTGTCTACCCCTCCAGGGGGTGTAGAATGGCATCGGGATGTCCGGTCTGCCTTTATGCCAGATGTCTCCTGCTGTGAAGACTGGGTCCGGACAATAATGGGCACTGGCGTGCGCTGCTGCGGCTTCCCGCCGCTTGATGACCGCGCCCTGGCTCCGGCAGCTTCTCCTTTCTCCTCCGATCTCTCAGTCCTCCCGCCCGGATGTCCACCTTTTGAATGGATGGATGGACTTCATTTCATATTCTTCCAGCTGCCATGACCTCACATGATGCAATTTGGCAATTTTCTTGGCCGAGAGATCGATGAGATGGATGATGCTGTTTCTCTTTTCTTGGGAAATCTTCATGGCTGCTCGAACCACTGAACTTTCACTTGGGAATCAGCCTAATAACACCCTAACACCCTGAGCTATTAGGGAATGTGAGAACAGGTTGTAGTAACAAGAAGAAAAAGATGCAGAGTTATGTATGAGATTGCCAAGATGATTGTCTATAAAGTGATGGGAGTCTCATGTTCAAAGCTGTAGTGGATGGAGAGATAAGAAGCCTTGAAGTAAAAAGTTTAAAACATTGTTACCCTTTTAGCTTGTCAGTTGTAAATATATTTATTGGACACAACTTTAGAACACAAAAAAACGTAAAAAATTGTAAATATGCAAAATGCTACAGTAAGTGGGAAAAACAGTTTTTAACAAACATGTCCTGAATAACATTTGTGGAGTCTATGAATTTGTTCTGAGAAATAGTATCTCCTCCATCAGATCCTTCATAGATGACCTCACATCTGATCCCATTATTTCCAGGCTAGAGAATGGCCTCTCTGCACTAACCTGGTTTGGGGGCAAAACTGTGACCACATGGGCAACATCTCTAACAATGTCAGTGTATAAAGGAATTGCCTCAGCCACAGTCAGTTTTGATGAATGGTTGAACTCTTCTACTTCTTTGAAAGCAGGTGAAAAATTTTGCTGAAATATGATCAATATGTTTGCTATGGGAGCAGAATCTTTTTCCCTGCGGCAATGCTTTTCAGAATTAAACTCCTCATCTGATGAGGTTGAAGATATGGCAGCAGTAGCACTGGCTTGACCCAATTCCTCTCTCTCTCTTGGCACTACATTGAACTAACTGGACCATTTTATTATATATTTTGGGAGACGGTCCATTTTATAATGACTCTGACTCCACAGCCCTCGTCACCTTGCTGTCACCTTGATTATGATCTATTGAAAATTTGCAACATGGGAGTGTGGACCTATAGATAAGATTATTACTTCAGGCTAGGGCTTTATAGCGACATGGAATAATCTGTGTGTCGCAGTAAAATCACAGGATTCTTCTGCCCCACAATATCATTTACCTTGTGATCATCACACAATATCTGCATGTCTGAATTTTTATTGGCATTAGGGTATGTTCACACGGCGTAATTGCGGCGCGTACGATGATCAGCGTACTCCCGAGTCGCGGCGGGACGGCTGCCCGCCAGCCCCTTAGACATACATTACTCGCGGCACGTAATCGCCGCAAGTAATCGACATGTCACTTATCTCTCCGTGCGTACAATACCATCGTATTGTACGAGCGGGGAGAGGAGGCGTAATCCATAGTTCTCTATGAGAGCTAAGGATTACTGTAATTATGGGGCGCATTTCCCCGCGTATTAAGCGCAGTATGCCGTGTGAACATACCCTTAGACAGCCCATAAATTTAAGCAACATTGTTTCTGAAGAAGAGACTCTTACTATACATTTCACTATATGCGCTTCTTGAGTGGGGGGGTCTCCATTGAAATATGTTTTGTTTCTTTTGTTTTAAGGTGAAGCTACTAACAAAAGAGTTGGAGGTTATGAGAGAAATGGAACTGAAAGGTGCAGAAACAATTCAGAAAACAGAGTCCACCAGCCAGAAGCTGCAAGAGGCTCTAAAACTGAACGAGTGTGAAATAAAGGAGCTATCAGCAGTCAAAGATGCTCGGTTAGTCTTAAAGAGAAATATGATACAGGCAGTGTCCAGGTTATGAACATGATAGGGACTGTTGGCTTGTTCATAAGTTGGATTTGTATGCAAGTTGAAACGGATACATTTTTTTTTATTGCAACCAAATATTTTTCAATTTTGTATAGTGAGTTAAAAGGGTTTTCTCACCACAATAATTAACATGCTGGGAAAGGTAAATGAAGACTATTACAAAATACATTGCTGTTTTTTATTTTGCTTTGTTCAGGAGATAAAGAAGATTGTATATACTGCTAGTGTACTAAAGTTTCTTGTGGTTAACGACCACTTCTTCCTGCTCTTTCTCTTATCTGTTTGCTTCAAGTAGTCATCTGACCATGGTGAGTCACTCCTTGCAGAGTCCTATCTGTAGCACAGGAGCTTGATTATCTAAGTTAATGAAAATTTTTAACCCTTACAGCTTTGTATCTTTGTGCGCTACAGATTATAAAACTCCAGGACTCATGTCATTGTAACAGGAATAGTTAGGAATAGCAGAGCCGATATGCTAGTCACTGTTTTAGAACCACCCACAGCCTAATTAGGAAGTGTGAGTCTGAAGTTGACTACGGCTCTGTAACACAGCATGGTGAGATACCCCCTTTAACAAACCTTTTACAGTTGTGTTGCCTCCTGTTAGTATCTGTGTTTAACGTGTAGTATGTCATGCTGGCATTCGTAGTTCCACAGTAGCTGCTATGGAACTACTGGTGCAAGTATGCACACTACACATTTTAAACACGTGAGCTAATCAGCACCCATACGATAAGTACATGTGTTTAGCCCTGAAGTATGTGTGTGTGGTTACTGCATGCAGGGCCAGATGTGACATCCCGACAAACTTCTGAGTTCTGACGGTCTCCAACTTAGGAAGGGAAGATCTCCTTAAAGGGGGAAAACCTAACAAGGTTGTAGAGTTTTTGTTTTTTCCTTTTTGCCCCCTACTTAGCACTGAGTCACAAGCATTATGGGAAGGGGCTGAGGAAGGCCCACAGCGCCCTCATGTATGGATTGTAACAAATCCTTTTTCATTTTGCTTTTGACCCACGAGTACTTGAAGGAAAGCAAAAAGGATTTTTTAGCCAAGCCTGTATCTCTCATCACAGACAACACTGTTTTGGGATTTTGTCCCTCTTCAGTGCAGAGTAGAGAAGGATAGCTGGCTGGCAGTGTGGGAGGCATCGGGTTAGCCTCAGGAAGGGAAGATCTCTCCTTAGGGAGAGCACCGAACGAACGGCTTGTAGAGTTTTTGTTTTGCCTTTTTGCCCTCTACTTAGCATCTGCATATCACAAGGCATTATGGGAAAGGGGCTGAGAAGCCCACAGCGCCCTCTGTTGGTTGTAACAAATCCTCAATTTGCTTTTGACCCACCGAGTCTTGAGAAAGCAAAAAGGATTTTTTATCCCAGCCAGTATCTTCTCTACTCTGCACTGAAGAGGGACAAAAATCCCAAAACAGTGTTGTCTGTAGATGAGAGATACTGGTTTGGCTAAAAAATCCTTTTTGCTTTCTCAAGACTCGGTGGGTCAAAAGCAAATTGAGGATTTGTTACAACCATCAGAGGGCGCTGTGGGCTTCTCAGCCCCTTTCCCATAATGCATTGTGGTCTCCAACTTAGGAATAGAGGCTTCAATGGGGCGTTGCGTCAGTACATACACCTCCATTCACAACTAGGAGACAGTCAAAACTCGTTGCATTGTAAGTCAGGGACTTCCTGTACATGTGCTTCTGCTGCTTGGTCAGATGTATTTACTCTTGTGAGTTCTTAGAAATATTTGTGGTCCATTCACACCTCATTTTTGGTCTCCTTTACGTTTGTGGGGCATTGTAAAAACCGCAAACTGTCTAAAAAAGCGGGCAATAACCCTTGCCGTGGGGACAAGCCCTTAGTTTGCTCAGAGCTCAGTCCCTCCGTGGGTGATGTCACTCCCTGCTCTTAGCTCTCTCCGCTAATTAGATAACAGATGTCCGTCCTGTATGCAGGTAACCATAGAAGCCTTTGTGCACTCAGAGAGCCGATAAAATGTCTCTTATCTCATAACTAAAGTAAAATCTGTTGACCAATGTATTCAGAAAAAGTCTTCATCTACCGTTCCCTTTATGTTGAAAGCTAATCCTCGTAGTGAGAAAACCCCTTTAAAGAGCTTAAAGTCTTTATATAGTGTTCAGTATTCAGTGAGATATTTTATGCCAATTAGTTTAAGGGTCTATTCACACGACTGATTTTGATGCTGTTTTTGGAGTGTTTTTTGTAGTGTTTCCGCTCCCACAACAGCGTCAAAAAAGCCTCCAAAATGTCCCCTGTTCATTTTCATTGATTGCTATGTACAGCAGCAGCGTTGTTCACACACGCTGACGTATTTACGCTTTGGAAGCTGTTTTGGGCGCTGAAAAAGAAGTGTCATGTCAATTCTTGAAGTGTTTTCAGCACTGAAAATCCCTAAAGGAATCAATGGAGAACTTCAAAACCTTGGCGTGTTTCTTAGATGTGTTTCTCAGTGCGTTTTTGATGCATTTTCGACGCTATTAATTTGTATGGGTGAAAACAGTATTGAAAATCTCGTCCAAAAACGCGCCGAGAAACGCATATAAACCTCTTCTGAAGAAGTGTGTTTCAGGTGAGCGTTTAATGCTGTTTTGGACACTGAAAAATCGGCGTCCAAATAAGCCATGTGAACATACCCTTAATTGTTCGATATACTCACTGCATCGCTGGATATATTCCTTAAGGGCTGTAGCTTCCAATATGGGGTCTTTTTAGCTGTGTTTATTAAGTTTTAGCACCTTAAACTGTCTGCAAATCTGTAATGGTGCCTAAATAAAATCGAACTGAAAATGAGACCTCAAAGTCCGCTAGGTGCTTCTCCGACTCTGAGGCGTGTGGTCGAGCCAAATAGCGCACTAAGGCCACATGTCTCTGTAAAAACAGCAGAATTGGGGAGGATCAATGTTGAGTTGCATTTCCCTGGTCACATATACCATGTTCCATTAAATAATGGATAAAAATTGAAAATCTGCAAAAAAAAGGTGAAATTTTAAATTTCACCTCCATTTTGCTTTAATTTCTGTGAAATACCGAATGGTTTTACAAACACTGTTTTAAATACTTTAAGAGGTGTAGTTTTTTTAGATGGAGTAATTTATGGGGGTATCTAACATGCAGGCATCGGAAAAAGCCACGTCAGACCTGGACTGGTCCCTAAAAAAAAATCTATGTTGCAAATTTTCTTGAAAGTGTGAAAAATTACTGCTAAATTTCTAAGCCCCCTAATGCTGAAAAAGTATAAAAAAGACATTTAAAAAATGATGGCAACCTACAGTAGACTTATAGTCTGGACTATTTAGAGTGGAATAAGTATCTGTCCTATGCGCAGAAATTATTATTATTTTTTTTTCAAATTCAATGCTTTATTGAACAATAAAGGTAAATTGTCACATAACTAAGCAAAGTATTGTCAAGTACAGGTTTTTGCGCATCAATCAAGTAAGCGTTTTAAACGCAATCTAGAGCTTATGAATGTGTGCCTGGGTGAGAACTACAAATCTATTAATGCTCAAAACCGTCTATGTTACAAAAATTATGTCCTCGGCACTCATAGTCCTTAGAGGGTGCACACCAAAAAGGAGTATATATATAAAGGCAATAGGTTGCACTCCAATTATAAAATTTATAAAATTTTTTTATTTTTATTTAATGCAAAACTTTAATAATTCCAAATGGCGAATACATAGCCGACTTCAAAATTTGTAACCATTTAGTACAAATTCTATTACAGATTTTTTTTTGTGGGGAGTTTGTCAAGTTTAAATTTTTTCAAAAAAAGAATCACCATTCTTTTAAGTTTCAATAATCATTTTTTTTTTAAAAAAAATCGTAAATTCCTTACCGGAAAAAAACCCTTTTTCTTTTTTAAAATTTTTAAATTAATAAATTTTTTCTATGTAAATCCCTTAACCCGGACCATTGCATTCCGACTTCAAAAATTTTTGGAGATGCAATGGTTTTTCCGGTAAGGTATCGGAGTTTTTTGAAAGCATGCATAGTCCTGAAGATCCAAAAAAAACTCCGTCCTTTCTCCGGTTCTATGATATTTACCATGGTCTGGTTTGACCAGCCTAATTCTTTCCTTCTTTGAAATACAAAATCTCCTTAAACCAGTCAGGACGTGGGGACAATGTTTGTTTTCCCCACCTAGGTATCAATGCCCGTGTCGAAACCCAGAAGAAAAAAAACACTTTTCCCTTTGAACCCCAAAAAGGCAAGGGGTATATAAAGGAGCAAGGGAGCCGATCTTTAACCTTATTCCCCGTGCCAGGGGATCACATGAATTTTTTAAAACCAAAAAGGTTGGATGATGGACAGTCCCCCCAGTAGTGAATGACCCAACATCGTTCCCATCTCCCAACATTGGTTAAGCCCTAGGAAACATCTTATACAAATTCGGGCCTGTACATTTTGATAGAATTTTTAATTAATTCTTGAATTTCAGGATTTTAGAGACCTTGGGAAAGAATACATGCTTTTTTCCAGTCCTCTTTTGTAAATTCCCTTCCCAACCCCCTTTCCCAGTCGCCTTGTAGGGGGGAGTGTGGTCGTACCCTTTGGATGATCCAATTATAAACAGAGAGAGAATGTTGTCTCCTTTTCCCCAGTGATATGAGATTAAAAGGGGGGTTTAAGCCCCCTATTAGCTTAGGGGAACTTTATTGGACATAGAAGGAGTATTTGAATGTGGGTAAAACTGCAAGGCCTCGATGTAGCAAGTCTCGTATCTTCAGACGGTTTCAGAGTGGTACCCGCGTGATGTTCTGAAAGTTAGTGGGTGTTTGAGGGTGGGGGCTCGAAGTGTTTGAAATGGGCCGTTATGGGAATGTCAGGGTTACCCATTTTCGGGTTTGTCAGAGGGCCGTTGCCGTGAAAAGCTTAGTTTCCGGGCCATATTTCTCCCGCTTGCAGGTGTGTTGTACTACCCAGGGCATGGTCATCCATTCGATCTTGAAGGGCTCTTTCCCAGCCATGGCAACCGGGGGGGGGTTCCCCATACATATTCCTCCAATTAAACCCCGCCTTTTTTGTTCCACGTGTCCTCCAATCTAAAAGCGAGCTGTAGTCGGCAGTGTAGATGCCCAAAGTTGGGAGAGCCAGGCCCCCCCTCATCCTTAGTCTAGTTAAACCTTTTTTGCCATTTTGGGTGAGATGGGGCCCATACAAAGCCCCGAAGACTTTATCTTTTGAGGGGAAAAAACTGTCTGGGCAAAAGGGCGGGGACTGTTGAACAGATAGGCAGCCAGGCAAACATTCATTTTCAGAATGTTGATGGGTCCCAGCCCGAAAAAATCTGTTCTCCCACCGAGTCAAGTCCCAGAATAGTCGAACGAGCGGGCCCAAAATTCAGGTCGCCTGCTGGGGAGACCGATGGGGTGTTCCCCAGGTACTCAGGGGCTGGGTACCCACATAAAAGGAAAGTTATCCTTAGGCCCCCCACCACCCGTTTGTAAGGGGGATGTTCAGGGCCCCACACTTGTTTAAATTTTACTTTAAAATGGAAAAATTTTCCAAAATTTCTCCAATGCATCCATCGAACAGGTGGGACTTAAGGGCTGTTGACAAATAACAACAAGTCGTTTTGCATAGGTAGCGCTTTTATTTCTGCCCCTTATCTCGTTTCCCCCGTACCGGGTTCCCTTGTGCCCGCAGCAGGGGTTTCTGGTCAGAAAAACAGGGTTGGGGAAAGGGGGAAAAACCCTGCTGGGGCCATTGCCAAAGGAAACGGGGGCGATAGGGATCCCTTGTTTTCCAATCCCCCGCATCAGGTTTCTATTAAATCCCCTGTGCGCGGGGCATAAGAGGGCCCAGACCCCTATCAGAAAGGACCCTTTCCCAAAAAGGACCAGTCCACCCTTCGAACGCTTTCCAGCGTCTAGCGATAGCAGCATACAGGGGACGGCCGCCCAAACCTTGGGGTAAAGGGAGATTGTTTTAAGGGTGTTGTCCCGCGCTTTCAAAGAAGGGGGGCAAAAAACCGACCCGATTTGTGGCAGGGCCCCCAAGATGGTGTTCAAACGCACGGCAGCAATTTTGAGAAAATTTTGTGTAACGTTTAATAGGGAAATTTTTGGCCCTTGCGGAGCACAGCAAAGGGGGCCCTTCCCCCCTTTAGGGAGGGTGTAAATAGGCCCTGGGGAAGTGCTCTGGAAAGGGACTCGACAGGAGATCCCGTTTTAAAAAACTAACAGGGGAGCAGAAAGCTCCTCTTTCAGTAGTTTGTAGAACTTGGCAGTGAACCCATCTGGTCCCGGGCTTTTGCCAGATGGGAGAGATGTTTTAGACGAGTCAAGTTCTTCCAGAGTAAAGGGTTCCTCCATGACAGCAAGTCTGTCTGGAGGGATTGTTGGGAGGGCAGTATGTCTGAGATACGTATCTAAAGGGAAAATTTAGGGGGGTTTACGAGTTATTTTGGGAGGTTATAAATCTGATAGTTGGGTTGAACACTCCTTATGTTTGTGGTCAGATGTTCCAATTTGCCAGCTTTGTTCTTAATCGCAGGGACATATAATGATGCCCGTTTATCCCTCAATGCCCTCGCTAACATCCTACTGGGTTTGTTGCTCCATTCATAGTAGGAATTGGAGCAAAGCTGTTGTAGCGGGGCATTTTCAGCTCCAAACTGTTTCAAGATGTCATGTCGCGTTGGGTTTTAAATTCCCTCAATGTATCTCTCCTTTAGGCCCTTTTGTTCTGTCCAAGAATCCCCAACCTGGGAGCATTTCCCACATCTTTCCGAGGCTTCTCTCCATGCTCCTGCTTTTTTATTTTCCTGTACACGCACTTTAAGGCCTCCCTTTGATGGCTGAAGATGATCAGTGCGATGATCTTCTAAAAAAAGCGGGTGATTGACAATTGTCATACATAGGGGGTCATTGAGAAGGGATCATTAGTTTCCACGAGTTTAATGCGCGGGTGGCATTAGGAACAGTCCCAAATCACAATTTGGCTGGTCGTGATCTGATAACATTGTTATCAATAGAAGTTTTTAAGAGAGGGGAGGGCCCAATGTTGGGAGAAAAATGATTTAATTCTACTATACTTTTATGCGGAGCAGAGTAAAAGGGGGTAATCCCGAGTAGTCGGGGAAAAAAATATGCGCCAGGTGTCCAAAATTGCATATTTTGAAGAGCTTTTTTAAACTTATTCAATTTGTTTAGAGGGAAAAATGTTTTGGGGCGGATGTGTCCGCTCCGGGTTTAGGGGGAAAATTGAATCCCCCAGACCACAACGTACCCTGAGTGAAGGCGTTAAACCATCTAAAATTTTATCCAGGGAAAGTCAAATTTACCCCGGTTGGGGCATGAATTGGCTAAAAGGTAAACCCTCCCCCGTATGTGCACCTCAAAAAGATAAACGACCCTCTTTATCGCTTGGTCTCCAAAATCTTATGCTGCAGGGGGTTATGAAAGAGTATCGCTACCCCTTAGATTTTCTCGTTCCCAGCTGTATGGACCGGAGGGTAAATTTATTTTTCCAGGTGGTCAACTGCCCCAAAGCAAAAGTGGGTTCCTGTAACAAAGGATTTGGGTTTTTGCTTTTTGATTGATACTATCTTAGACCTCTTCTCCGGACATTAAAACCTTTAACGTTTTAAAGGTTTTTTCTTATGGGCGTCTTTGGCCCAAAACCCCCCGCCACCACCTCAAATCACCCTGACCCCCCCACCACAGGGATCTCAACCAAGCCAACAGTGGGCCAAAATTTCCTTTTTGGACCCGTACGAGGCAAAAAGCAACGGAACATTCGTTGGCAAAGAACTAAGATTGCAAAAATATCTGTTGTGGGTACTGGGTTGCCACATCTGTCCCCATTGGGGGGCTGTGACTGGGCCCTCACGCGAGGAGGAAATGTACGCTATTCTCCGGTAGGTTCGCCATATGGGGACAGTAACAAAATTTCAACAACCTACATCGGACGTGCACAGCTAAAAAAAAAATGTAAACAGTTGGGGTTATTATATCCGGTTTGTGGCCCGAAGGGGGGGGGGGGAAGAAGGGGGGGGGAGGGGGGGGGGGGGGGGGGGAGGGGAGAAGAAAAAAAGAAAAAAAAAAAGGGAAAAAAAAAAAAAAATAATAAGGGGGGGGGCAAGGAAAAAAGGTGGTGGGAAAGGGTAGAAATAAGAGGGGAGGTCACAGTCCGGATAATGCTGTAAAGCAAAAGAGTACTCAGGACCAAGAGGGGGTGTCCCTTTTAGGCATCCGCAATTTCAGCTCTTATAATGGGGAAGTATGGGGAGACCCCGCATCATGCGGAGCACAATAAGCTTGGGGGCGCACTTATACGAGGGTCTAGTCCCCACAGTCAGGAGAAGTTGGACTCTCGATGTTCGTCCGCCAATGGGATGGAGGAAGAAAGCGGTGTTGTCTCAGGGCCGGGGCCTATTGCGTGTTGAACATTAGTCCCCTTTTGACCGCACCTCTGGCGCCATCTATGCTGCCCCCACCTCTGGGAGGTTTACGGAGTCTCTGCCGTTTACCAGCATCTTGATAGTCCCTGGTCTTGGACAGGGTGCCCCCTTCTGGGAGGCGAGGTGAGGAGGACATCAGGAACATGGACTCCCATTCTGGTAAGGAAATGTCTGGCAGATCCAGCTCCTCCAGGAACGACGGCAGCTCCGCAGGTGTATGCAGGGAAATGAGCCTGTCTCCCCTACGCACTTGCAACGAAAACGGGAATCCCCAGTGGTATGGGATATTACGGGACTGCAGCACAGACAAAAGCGGTTTGAGTGTCAGTCTAAGTCGTAGCGTGCCCCTGGATAAATCCGGGTAGATTGATATCTTTGCGCCCTCCCACATTAGGTTTTGTGAGAACCTCGCTTTTTTTCATAATGGATTCTTTAACTGCAAAGTAATGTATCCGGCAGATCACGTCGCGTGGGCGCGCATCATCTTGATTCTGTGGCCTTAAGGCTCTATGGGCCCTATCCAGTTCTATGTGTTCATCTTCTTTCCTTCCCAGAAGCGTGTTGAAGAATTTCATGAGGACTTGGGGCAGATCTTGAGGTGCAACAGACTCCGGAAGACCTCTAATACGTATATTATTCCTTCTGTTGCGATTCTCAAGATCGTCCATGTGGTCTATGAGGTCTTGGTGAAGCGCTTTCTGGTGGGCCACTGTGAACTGTAGGTCCGCTATGGAGCGCTGGACAGTGGTTTGGAACTGTTCAAGGTTCTGGACCCTGTCTTGAAGGGCATTGATATCAGTTTTCACAGTCTGCAATTCTTGCCGCCATGCAGCCTTAAGATCTTGCGCCATAGCAGTAATATCATTTTTCATAGGTATTAAAGACAGAAGGGCCTGTAGTTCAGGGTGACCACTCAGGGTTTGTAAGGCTTCCTTTCTGGGCATGTTGCTATAGGAGCCTGATTCCCTCCTCATCTTTTGGCTAGGGGGGTCTGCATCATAAGCAGCAGCACATACTGAGTTGCTCTCTGGAGAGCCACCATCAGACCACTCTTCAGATTGTCCAGATTCATCTGGGGCCAGGGAGAGTGCTCCCACAGTGCCTGTTTGGGGACTTAGCATGAGGGCCTCTAACCGGTCAGGGACCGACTCCGCTGCAGAGGATGTCAGTCTTTTCCCCTTGCAAGGGGTTTGCTTCTCAGCTCGCGCCATGTTCCCCTTACTGCCAGTGAAAGTGTCCTCTCAACAAGATGGCGATCCGCCACGTGGCGCCGCCATGCTGCTCGTTCCTTCTGGGGGGCCACTGATAAGGATGGCTGCGGTACTCACTGCGACCTCCCTCGGTATGTTGGGTCCCGGCCGGGAGTCCCGCGATGCAGCGGCAGGGTAGCCACGTCTCTCCGTCCCAGTGATGGTCCGCTCGGTCTGTGCTCCGGGTGAAGCTCCAGTATGTAGTTCCGGCGCGCGCTCGTCTCTTTCCTCTCTGGCTGCCTGGCGCTGTAACTGCCGGTCAGCTGCAGCCGAGGTTCCGCGCCGGGGCTCACGGAGTTCAGCGGGGGTATAGGTACGGTACGGCAATTCTCTTGCTCGCCGCTGCGCCCGACCTGCCGCAGAGCGCCTCGGAGGTCTCAGGTTCGGCCAATATGGCGCCCGTTCCAGTGAGGCGCCGTCAGAGCCTTCTTCTTGCCCCGCTAGTGGTGCAAAATAGTTGGAGATGGGGACTCCGCTCTACTACCCGTCGAGGGGTCTCTGGGCCTCCTTTTCACCTTCGTTGGTCCCATTTATGTGGTGCTTTTCCCCTTTTTTACTGCGTGCACGGTGAGGAGCTCAGTCATACACGTCCTTCAGTCAGCATGCCAGGCCACACCCCCGCGCAGAAATTTTTTAAGTTTGAAAATGGCACATTTTTCAAAATGTTCACAATATTCTGATATTTTTCACAAGTAAACAAGGATTGTTTGGATCAAAATTTCTTACTAACCTAGAGCACAATGGGCGATAAGTATGAACGGGACTGCGGCAGAAGTCTGGCGTCTTTTCAGCCTGTCATCTAGCGCAGCCCCATTCGCTACAGTTTTAAACCTGCCGCGCGCCAATATCAGGGGCACTACAGAGCGCCCGCGTACTTAGTAATGCACCTGATTTTCGGGGCGTGCTGGAGGCGTGTCTCACTAGAACCATACGAAGCTATAGATTCATAGCTTCAGTACGACAATTCTAGGCACATTACTGCTGGAACAGGTAAACCACTTTCAAAGTGGTTTACCAGAGCCAGAATTTTCGTCTTAGCGATAGAATGCGCCTGATTTATGACCTGCAGTAGATCGGGTTCATAAATCAAGCGCATTCTACACTATTCTTATGCGCTTTAAAATTGCCATCTAAGTGCCATAAATCATACTTACATCGCCTGTTGTGTCACGAGAAAACAATCTCCGAATCACTTGGATAGGTAAAAGTGTCAAAAAGTTACTCACATAAAGTGACAATCGTCAGATTTAAAAAATGGGGCTCTGTCAGGAAGGTCAAAACTGGCTGCAGTGGTAAGGAGTTAATATTGTGTGTGATGTATAATTTTATCATGACTTTTTATGGAAATGTTGCACTGATTCCTGTGAGGGGGGCATTTAGAATCTGCAGTCCTAGGGAGCCCTTTTGTCAGCTATTCCAAGTAGCAGGGACGTATTAATTAGGAAAGGTGGAAAAGTCATTATCTACATTACACTGCGCAAAATAGGAATACATGTGCATACACGCCAGCTTTGTGTCCTGAAAAATGTTAGTAATTGTGCAACATCCATAACTGACAGCTGCACAAGCAGGATATGACACATTAAGGCTATGTTCACACGGCTTAAAATTGGACGTATTTCAGTCCGTAATTACGCGCCGTACTGCGCAAATTACGGCTGGAATACGTCCAAGTCATTACGGTAATCCACTGTTCTCATAGAGAACTATGGATTACGTCTCCTCTCCCTGCTCGGCGAATACGCCGCGGTGGGAGATAAGTGACATATGAATTACCAGCGGCGTATATGCGCCGGTGGTAATTAATGTCTTTGGGCGGGCGGGGGGCCGGCCCCCCGCTCCCGCCCCCGTCCACACGGCATAATTGCGGGGCGTAATTACGCCCCGCAAATAAGCCGTGTGAACATAGCCTAATTAGACTGGTATGATTCCTCCCCTCTTATCCCCTGTCCTGACAATCCCGCTGCTGCAACCAATTGTCTCACAGGGGATAAAAGAGGTGGAAATATCAGGGCACAAAGGCACACAATAAAGGAGATAGAGAATTCGATCCTACTGCCAACCTCAGTTATGCGCCAGGGAAAGGGGAAATCACACGCAAAGGGGTCTCTAGGGCACAATTCAACTTGGACACACCCTACCGGCCCCACCTCCTTCTGCGCAACCTAGGGGCAACCAGGGATATGTTACACCACAACAGCTCGCACTCGGCTCTCACTCCGCCTACACTACAACAACACACGTACCCCCACACGGTCCACAACCACCAACTACACACACTGCTGCCACTTTTCAAGAAAGAGTGAAAGGAACTCTAAACACCTTAGGGAATGAATCTATGCTACCAGCCACATGCACCAGCAGTCAGTTATACTCTTTGGAGACTTTTGGGGGTTCGTTAGGGCAAAAAGGCAAAACTATCAAAGTTTTAAGCTTTAATATAAAGGTACAGTGCTTGGTTACAAAATAACCGACATACATAAAAGATGCAGATTGGCTAAAGAATCTGGGCTGAGGAGCACAGCTGAAGAGAATCAGACAGACCAGTGCTTGGCAACTCCTAAGAACTGACCATGGTCTTTGATGACCCAAGGTGTTTTAAGGAATCTCGAAAACCCGTGCAGTCCCTCTGCCTACTCCTGTCACAGAGGGGATGGCTAATAGCATGCCGGGGGCTCTGGGAAAGTCATGATTTCCAGCTTCGATCATAACTCCTGCTAGGAGTCTCCTAGCCACACATCATGACCGGCAAATTCCCCAGTGTGAATTTAGCAACTCTGGCATACCAAATATAAATATGACAGATTCATAATTAGGCTATGTCTCCACTGCACAGGAATCTCCTCCACTTTTAGTTCTTTAAACGCGCTGAAGACACGATTGTCCCTGCAGCCCCATAGGCGGCAATAGAAAAGACGAGCTGTAGTCTCCACAGCTCATCTTTTCTCCGCTCCATATGTTGTATAATACGTCGGCACTTTTAGTTTTCTTGGCGCCTTCCCATACAATACTATAGTATTGTATACAATAGTATGGGTGTCAGCAATGAGAAGCAACCACGGGTTTTGTACAAAGCGTGACAAAAGACGTGGTCCTGCATCGGAAAAAAAACGGTCGCTTTCGGGCTGGTTTTTGGCCGATGCAGTGGATACATAGCTTTAGGGTCGATTTTAGTTTTTGTGGTTCCCCAAAGCCGAAAAATTCTCGCACACAAGGCAGGAAGTATGGCTGGGTTCTGGGACTATAATTTCATAAACGAGTTATGGGAAATATGGATTATGGCCAAGGTTAGTTTGATGTTTAATGTTGTCTGTTGTCCTCTACCATCTTGCTTAGCCAGCAAAGGGCCTAATTAAGGCATCCCTCCAACTTGGCATAGCTGGTAAATGACTCATTAGGACTGCGCATGCTAAATGCCCCCTTCACAAGAATGAGTGCAACATTTCCTTAAAAATGTATGATAAAATGATGCATTACACATAATATTAATATACAAAACAAATAAACCAATTGGAATTAAACATTTTAACTCCAGAGGCTAATTTTTCTCACACCTCCCCCCTTTATGATGTAGCATAGGAAACTGATGTACAGGTCATTTTCCCAAGTTCATCTATGTGGTCTGGGGGAGACAGCCCTTCTTTCCCACAACTGGAGCAATCCTCCAATGTTCCAATGAGACATATAAAATGGTCCTCTGGTGCCCTGCAGAACAGGATATATCACATAAAACATCCGGTGCCCTGCAGAACGTGATATATCACACAAAATAAATATATATACAACAATGAGACAAACCAGAATCAACATCTGACCCCAAAGGCTCTTTTTCAATGTCTCATCCCAGTCTTAATAATGTGTGATATTCTGCTCATGCAGCTGTCAGGTATGGATGTTGCACAATTGCCAACATTTCTGAGGGCAGATAGCTGGCATGTATGCACATGTATTCCTATTTTGCACAGTGTAGTGTAAATAATGACTGTGCACTTAAATGTCTACATAAGCTACTTATATAATAAAGAGCTCTAATTAGTACCCTGTTTCCCTAAAAATAAGATAGTGCCTTATATTAATTTTTGCTCCTAAAGACCTTCTAGATCTTATTTTCAGGGGATGTACGACTGCGGATTTCATCACATTTTGCACAAAAACCACGGTCAGTTCTCGTTTATTTGCCGTCCGCCCATACAATTGATTGTACAGGAAACTGACGGCAAAACTCAAAATGACGGCATATTATTGTATATTACACTGGCGCCAGAAAACAAGCAGAGAAAAAAACGAATGTGTAGACTACAGGTTTTTTTTTGTTTTTTTTTTCTATTAAAGTCTATGGGCTGGCTGAATCATCCGTTTTAGGATTTTAAAATCCTAAAACTGCTGAAAATATGATTGTTTTTCTATGCCGTGGAGACATATCCTTATTTTTCCATGAACAAGAATTCACATTTATTGTTGAAAAAAAAAAAAAAAATCCACATTTATTAACCTACTGTAGTCAGCATAATCAGCCAAACGCCGAATTCCACCAAGAATTTCTTGTGGCTATTTCCATGTATAGCAATCTATGGTACATTTCCTGATTCCGGTACTTATAAACAAAAATCAACATTTATTCAAAGACAGTCATTATCTTCTGGAACATCACCATAAGGCCATGTTCACACGGCTTATTCTGGGACGTAATTCAGTCCGTAATTACGCGCCGAAGTGCGCCAATTACGGGCTGAATCCGTCCCAGTAACTACGGTAATGCACAGTTCTCATAGAGAACTATGCATTACGTCTCCTCTCCCTGCTCGGCGTATTCGCCGAGGGGGGAGATAATTGACAGGTCACTTTCTAGCGGCGTATACGCGCCGCTAGCAATGACTGTCTATGGGCCGGCGAAGTGCCGGCCCCCCGCTCGCTCCCGCCCCGCCCCCGGCCACACGGCGTAATTGCGGGGCGGAATTACGCCCCGCAGTTAAGCCGTGTGAACACGGCCTAACTCTCCAAACCCTGAATTTCATGGTGAATTTCTTGTGACTCCATTTCTTTTAGAATCATTGGCCCCAATCTCTCATGTCTAGCGATAGCACTTTCCTTAAAGGAGCTCCTCTTGTCCAGGTAGCCTCCCACACAAGGTAAGACCTATCTACATGATCTGCTAACGCTCATGTCCGGCATGGGGTGAGCTGTAGCAATAACTGCCGCTAGGTCTTATTTTCAGGTGAGGCCTTATATTTCTAAGCTAAGCAGTATGGAGACTGGGAAGATGATAAATAAATTTCATATATTCTAGTGGTAAAAATTTAAGTTGATGGTTAAATGTTCCTTTTTAGAATTGTTCGATAAAAACAATGAAAAAAAATGTTTAAAATCACATTAAAATACATGAGGTACGCATTAACCCTAGTGTTCTTTTGCTATGTCTAAGTGACCTTTGAAAAAACTGTAATTTCTATTTATTCAATAAGCTTGTGGCAGAAGCAGTATTGTAAGCCGTGTACATAGAATAATTTTTTAGCATTTGCCATCTTTCTCCACATCAGGAGTTAGTTTGGCTGACAATCACACTGGCATCTATGGGTTTCTTCAGGGCAATTACAATATTGGCAAATGTCCTAGCAATAACACTCCCCGCTGTACTAGAAAGCAGCCATTCTCTGTAATCTCATTACATTTTACTTTTTTCACTATAGTGGTTTGTGCTTAATATCGTAGAATAAAAGAACTGGATGAGAGACTACAATCCATGCAACATCAGATGAGAAAACAAGAGGAGACCTTTCAAAGAAAGTAAGTTGGGTTGATGTTACACTCCAGCAGTGGTCAGTGTTTGCCTGTGTCACAATTCATCTTCTTCACATCACTGTCTCTATTGATTACCGCTGTTGCTAGGCACTACATTTATTCTGACATGGCCTAGGTTGCTCAGTACTTGCAGAAATAAATATTTACAATGGTTAACACTATACTAGTTTCCCCTATAAACTGTGTGACATAATAGTACGTTGCTTTAAGTGGGATTTCCCTGCAAACTAACTTGCCATAAAACATTTAGGGCGACATGTCAGAAAAGTGGCGTTTCCACGCCAGTTTTAGGCGCATTAAATCAGTGTAAAGTGCACCAGAAAGTCTGAGCATTTCCAAAAACTGGCGTCAGGTATACCTTGCATACAGTCATGGCCAAAAGTTTTGAGAATGATACAAATGTTAATTTTTACAAAGTCTACTGCATCAGGTTTTATAATGGCAATTTGCATATACTCCAGAATGTTATAAAGAGTGATCAGCTTAACAGCAATTAATTGCAAAGTCAATAGTTGCCTAGAAAATTAACTTTTTCCCCCAAAACACATTTCAACTTCATTGCAGGCCTGCCTTAAAAGGACCAGCTAACATCGTTTCAGTGATTGCTCCATTAACGCAGATGTGGGTGTTGATGAGGACAGGGCTGGAGATCAATCCGTCATGATTAAGTAAGAATCACACCACTGGACACTTTAAAAGGAGGCTGGTGCTTGGCATCATTGTTTCTCTTCTGTTAACCATGGTTCTCTCTAAAGAAACACGTGCAGTCATCATTGCACTGCACAAAACTGGCCTAACAGGGAAGAGTATCGCAGCTAGAAAGATTGCACCTCAGTCAACAATCTATTGCATCATCAAGGAATTCAAGGAGAGAGTTCCATTGTTGCCAAAAAGGCTCCAGGGCGCC
This sequence comes from Phyllomedusa bahiana, assembly GCA_025379985.1. NCBI lineage: Eukaryota > Metazoa > Chordata > Amphibia > Anura > Hylidae > Phyllomedusa > Phyllomedusa bahiana. The sequence continues at coordinate 54,043 of JAODAL010005689.1, read as the reverse complement.
CAAGAAAGACCAGCAAGCGCCAGGACCGTCTCTTAAAGTGTTTCAGCTTCGGAATCGGGCTACCAGCAGTGCAGAGCTTGCTCAGGAATGGCAGCAGGCAGGTGGGAGTGCATCTGCACGCACTGTGAGGCGGAGACTCATGGAGCTAGGCCTGGTGTCAAGGAGGGCAGCAAAGAAGCCATTCTCTCCAGAAAAAACATGAGGGACAGACTGATATTCTGCCAAAGGTACAGCGAGTGGACTGCTGAGGACTGGGGTAAAGTCATTTTCTCTGATGAATCCCCTCTCCGAATGTTTGGAACATCTGGAAAACAGCTTGTTCGGAGAAGACAAGGTGAGCGATACCACCAGTCTTATCTCATGCCAACTGTAAAGCATCCAGAAACCATTCATGTGTGGGGTTGCTTCTAAGCCAAGGGAATCGGCTCTCTAACAGTCTTGCCTAAAAACACATCCATGAATAAAGAATGGTACCAGAATGTCCTCCAAGAGCAACTTCTCCCAACCGTCCAAGAGCAGTTTGGTGATCAACAATGCCTTTTCCAGCATGATGGAGCACCTTGCCATAATGCAAAAGTGATAACTAGATCTTAATCTCATTGAGAACTTGTGGTCAATCATCAAGAGACGGGTGGACAAACAAAAACCAACAAATTGTGACAAAATGCAAGCATTGATTGTGCAAGAATGGACTGCTATCAGTCAGGATTTGGTCCAGAAGTTGATTGATAGCATGCCAGGGAGAATTGCAGAGGTCCTGAAGAAGAACGGTCAACACTGCAAATATTGACTTACTTCATTAACTCATTCTAACTGTCAATAAAAGCTTTTGTGAATCATAATATGATTGCACTTGTATTTCTGTATGTGATAAAAACATCTGACAAACACACATAAAAACCAGAGGGCAACAGATCATGTGAAAATATAATATTTGTGTCATTCTCAAAACTTTTGGTCCTGACTGTAGAAAACTTAATGCGCCTAAAAAGGCGAATCTCGTCAAAAAGGTGCATTTCGCAACTCGCGGCACATAGCATATCATTAGTGGTATATGTAATGCGCCTATTGAGGCTCATTGCCCGACGGGGGCGCACAACGCACCATATTTAGGCGCATTACAAAGTATCGTGCCCAGCGTATAATGCGCCTAGTTTTGGCGCACAACAGTTCATTTACAACAAGAATATGGCGTCAAAAGTGGTTTTGGCGCATAATAGACCAAAAAACTGGTGTTGGCGTGTTGGGACATGTCGCCCTTAATTTTTTCCGTACAACAGTGAAATCATGCCTCCATCTATCTATTCTTTGCCTTGATGGATATAGTATCCTGCAGCTGCCTTACCTGGTGGGGTGAGGGACCTTTATTCTGGAGATGGTTGTGGGACTGGTATCTATCAGACTTATATTAACACAATTACCAGGGTGCTCGAAAAAAAGATTACAGCCTCCTCTTTTCCCCTCCTGTGGCAGTACTACAGTTTTATATGGGGAGGCATGAGGTATGTAGTGCCTCTCTAGGTGTGATGTGGCAGTAATACAGGGTGGTATGAGGTACGCAGAGTCTCTCTGGCTGTGATAATCTGACTCTATGCTTCCATACGTGACCTATCCCCGGGAGTATCCATACCCCACTACTATCAGCAATTTAGCCCACGATGTCTATTCTTTCGGCTACCTCCTTGGGGATCCATTTACCGATCATTGAGCCTCATATCAATCCAGCCATTTACATTCTACTGCGCTTCTATCCTTCTAGCCCTTCATGTATAACAGATGTCATTTGATAAAGGCATATGGGCAAAACGTCAAGATATATATAACATTGTAACTGGCTATGACATTTGTAATCTGTTCTACCCTTATGCAGTACTTTGCATGACCAAATACAATTAACTTTGTTTTTCAATATCATATTATTTATTAAACTGATTATGTAGCAAAATCCTTTTGCTCATTACCCTAATAAATATATTTTTTTGCATTATATTGGTGTGCTGTGGATCATCCATTTCTTACCATTTACATGTGAACCCAGCATTAGGGTTAATTGATGATGTGGTCAGATTGGGGAGGGTAAGATAAGAAGTAACCAAATCACTGCAAAACACTATATTGATCACGGGTGTTCAAAAATCATATCACAGCAGAATAAACCCACTAAAATATAACCTTTGTTAAATATACATTAAAAGATAAATATCCCCTTAAAAAAAAAAAAAAATGATAACAAAGACCATAATCCAGGAGAGAAAAAAATATAATAACTCACAGTTAGATGATTCTCACTGATGTAAGACAGGAAAGCACTTCGTCCAAAATTCCGTGCTTTCTGGGGAACCTTGTACTCACCCTAGATAAATCTGCCTACTAGAGCGCAGACATCGCCCCGAAAAGGGCGGCTCCGCAAATAACTATTCCCTGGAACAAAACTACACTAAGACACCATACAAAGTATAGTCCAAAAATATAGTCCAAAAAAGGACCCCAGAAAGCACGGAATTTTGGAGGCAGTGCTTTCCTGTCTTACATCAGTGAGAATCATCTAACTGTGAGTTATTATATTTTTTTCTCTCCTGGATTATGGTCTTTCTTATCATTATTGTTTTGTAGGGGATATTTATCTTTTAATAAAAGGTTATATTTTAGTGGGTTTATTCTGCTGTGATATAAGATAAGTAGTTGGAGAAGTGAATGTTGACAGATAAGACTATAATTTGTCTTTGGTTTGACAGAGAGGGATGTTATATTGAGCCTACTTATCATTTGCTGCAGTGCCACAGGAAAGGTCATAGAGCTTCAGGGGGTTATGGGGCTTTTCGTTTACCTCATACAAAATTGCTTGTGATCTCAAATCACATTTCGCCTTTCACCATCAGTATACGTCAGAATACTTTTAAAAATGCATCACTGTAGGGATTTAAGTCCAGTCGATAACTTGGACTTGGGGGTTCTCTTTAGCACTGGATTTTCTGTTCTTGGTAACAAAGATGGCACTCAGACACAGGCTGTATGTTCAAACTGTCCTTAGCCAGCTTTATTCCTCCCCAGGTTACAATACACAAAAAGGCAAACAAACTAAACAAAATTCTCAGCCATCCGGCCACTAACTATACACGTAGAGTCCCTCTCCACCACTGGTCTCAGCCTACCGTATAATCCACATGTACATTATAGGCTTCCACCAGCCTGGCGTTAGAGCCTTGTCCTCAGCTCAGGCGTTGCTCCCAACTTCAGCATGGCCATGATGGGCCCATAAATGTTTCTATGGTAAACATAGTCTAATTGCGAAGTATACGTTTTTTGCATCAGACACAAAAGCTAAATAGCAATAGCAAATGTTAGAACTACGTTTACTGTATAGAAGCCAACCATGGCATCCATCAGGATAAATTTTTGCAGTATCCCAAATGGATATCAAGAATGGGAGCCAAAAACAAGATGTGAATGGAGCCTAAGGGTGTGTCCCCACGGCAAAGGACAAATACCGGTTGGTTTATCCGACCGGTATTTGTCCTGTTTTGCGGCCATCCCCACGGGAGAAGGGGTGGGGAGGGGGCGGTTTTTCACATTCACTTGCACATATACCGTCCGAAAACCGGATGGAAGAGTGTGCAAGTACAATGTTTTTCGGGCGGCAAGCGGACGGAATAACCGCTGGGCAGAAAACCCATGCAGTGGGGACTGTTGCACAGGTTTTCCATAGAGACCCACTGTGCTCGTTTTCGGACGGTTTTTCAGACGGTCTGCAAAACCGCAAACCGTCTGAAAAACCTGCCGCAAACCCGTGCTGTGGGGACATGCCCTAAGAGTGCCAGCTTTCCTGGTTCTCATGTGTACCCTTATCCTTTTATATTTATTATGAGGGGGAGATATATCTTTGGTGGGATGCATACATTATTTTTTGTTTTATAGCCAAATATAATTTTAAATTCCAAGGTATACTAATGGTAGAGAGGGAAAACATGATGTTTGTGGCAGGCAACTGGTGTTGAATATTACTGGAGCTTTATTCAAACTGAATTACATGTCCTTTGTAAAAAAACAATAAAAAAAACTAATTACAGACCTTTACACTTCCATCCTTGAATGACATTGCAAATGTTAACAGGGCACTTCCACCACAATTTTTCTTTTTACATATTGACAAACAATATGCAACTATTGTTTTTTTACATAATTTTTCAAGTTCCACTATGTACATTACTTTCTGTGACTTTCCTTCTTTGTGCTCTGATGGCACTATATGCACTTCAGGTGCTGTATATATTTTGTTTCTTTTTATAAATTGTACTGACACTTAATTCAGTCATACATCCGGAGTTTTCTCTTCTCCTTAAAATGGAAAACAAATGGCAACAAAAAGACTGAAACACGTTTGCATTAAAAATCTTTGTGCTTTTACTGAACGTACGGAATATCAGTTATGGCTGTATGCCCTTCCATTCCAAATCATTGTTCTACAAGTAGTTTAAAAGTCAGTACTTAGCTGAAGTTGTTTTCCTTACAGTCCAAGTATTTCACTTTTCACTTTTCAGTGGCATGCAATCTCTTTTACGAGCTGACTAGTAAGGAGCAAGACGCTCCATGTTGCGCACAGCTGCAACGTTTCAGAAAATCACTTTCTTTCCGAGAAAAGACGGCTTCGGGGGGACATGATTAATTTATATAAATATATAAATGGTCCCTACAAAAAGTATGGGGAAAAAATTATTTCAAGTGAAGACCCTCAAAAGACATTCCCTTCTGCTAGAGAAAAAAGGATTCAATGTCCAGAGGAGAAGAGCGTTCTTCACTGTAAGAACTGTGAATCTGTGGAATAGCCTGCCTGAGGAGCTGGTCACAGCAGGAACTGTAGACAGTTTCAAGAAAGGCTTAGATACCTACCTGACACTAAAGAATATGAATGCGTAAGTAGCTATGTACAATTCTGGATCTGGCTGGTGGAGGCTCTGGGGTCAGAGATAGGGTCTCCACTGGAGCCTTGTGGGTTTCAGGGCATTAACCAGTGGTGAGGCTGGGCTTGAAGTCCTTGTTTCTCTCCCTTCGCCCACATTTTCCCAACCCTTGGTTGAACTTGATGGACACGTGTCTTTTTTCAACCGTACTAACTATGTAACTATGTAAACTTGTGGTCTAGTCTATTTTTATCTGTCCATGTCTAGAGAACAATAGAGCATTCATAATGTCATTACCTACTATATTATACTATTATGTATAAGACTGTATAGAGATAGGCAGCTGCTAAAGTAAAGTGAGATTAGTCTGCCCTTCAGAAGTTTGGTTTTAACAAAAATACACCTTTCTGATGTAAGTGTCCCTTTAAAGAGGATTTGTTTTTACAATAGACTTATTTCAGCTGCCCTAGTCACATTGAGGGACCAGAAGCAAACCCTTGCAAAGTAGGGCTCTTCTCTCAGTAATCACTGTATGGTGGAATTAAATAGCATTTTATTGCATGAAGTATTTGATGAATAGAAAAACAGAACATAATATTTAGTATAAAAACCTTTGTTTGCAATTACAGAGGACAGACCTCTCAATTCCTTGTGGGTGGGAAAACTTGGAAAATACCTTCTGGGATGAAAGTTCCATATGTCTGTAAATAGATATAAGAATGATGATTAGGAAGGTGAAAAAAGACCTCTAGTGGTAAACCCCTAGAGGTACAATTTCCTAGGGCATGGAAATTGGATATTTTAAGAAACAAGGTTGACATGTATGATTTTTGGTGTTTAAATGCCAATTTTTATGCGCATAATATCAGTATAGAATGCGTCTGATTTATGAACCTGCTCTACAGCTCTACATAAATCAGGTGCATTTAAGCGCATAAACGTCATTTCTGGCTCAGGTAAACCACTTTGAAAGTGGTTTACCTGTTCCAGCAGTAATACGCCTAGAATTATCGTAATGAAGCTATAAATCTATAGCTTCATATGATTGTAGTGCGCCCCGCCTCCCACTGGGGACTCCTGTTAACTCCCATCACTGGCTATCCGGTATTCTGCTTGAGGAGAGCTGTGCCGTCCTAATGCACAACAGAAGAAGGCGAGGGTGTACATATCTGTTACGATACATTCCCTTGCTCATAGGTCATAATACACTATGAAGCACCTGTGCATTTTTTCTTTTCTTGTTTTTTTATTCTGGCAATATACTATAGACTGTTTTGTACAGATCACGTGTCTGCAGTTAATTTGTTTTGATCACAGGCAGAATTCAGTGGTATTAATGACAAATTTGTTATATGCTTTAAGGGATGGATTAGCGTAGTAAAGTGCTTATCCAGGCCGTGGATTCCAGTAAGAAAAAACTATATCTTTAAAACATATATATTTTTATAAACATTTTATTTTTCAATTAAAGAAACAAACATACATGTTCAGTATATCACATTGTACATCTTCATGAACATACAGATACACTAATTTCAGGACTAAGCCAAGTCCAATTAAAATTAACATAGAGAAACAAACCAAACAAGTTAGAATGAAAACATATCTACTTGAAAATATGCGAAGAACCCTAGCATAAACATATGGACATAATGGGTGTTTATCCTCTTCATCAATTTCAAAGACTTAATAAATTTCACACTTAACAGAAATCCTCCTTAGTCTACTGAGTACTAAAAGTTCTTAATAACACTGGTGTCCCGCAATGACGCTTCTTGGCCTCACTTTTAGCCCTATGTAGATCTTCTTGATCATTCCCCCCTATTCCTTTCCTTTTTAGGTACGTTTCCCCCCCCCCCCCAAACCCACCCCCCCTTCCTACGTCGTCACCCCCCATAATCAGACACTTATTGCAAATGAAAACATAAAAAAAAACCTATGCTATGCAGTACAGGCAGTCCCCGACTTACATCGTTCCGACTTACGTCTGTCCCCTAGTTACAAACAGAGACTTTTGGGGCATGGCTGGGCGTGCTGACATCACACACTGAGTCACGCCCCATAGTAACCATGTGGCAGCATGCCACAGCAGCACATCAGATACAGAAATTGAGGTGAAATCTGCTAAACAGGGGCACAAATAGCAAAACAAATGTAAAAAATGTTCCTACACTATCCAAAACAAAAAAAAAACATTTTGCTGGAGTTAAATTTAATAAATCTACCTGTTCCGACTTAAATACAAATTCAACTTAAGAACAAACCTACAGTCCCTATCCCGTATGTAACCCGGGGACTACCTGTATTATATATTTATGTATTTTTAACAGTAGGTCCCTATTGCTGATGGATGTCACTGTGTAGGATCCTCTATGGCCTCCGATAAAGATATGTCACTGCACATAAGTTAAATGGAGCAAATAAACATGATTTGAACATCCCCTTACCTGAAAGGTAACACCTCTGTTAGTTATGCAGCTGGAGGGAGATAACAAAGGATTCACCATGGACAATGTGACGAGGAAAGCTCAGATCCCATGGCTGCACTGGTAATGATAAAAGGAAAATAAAATACATTAAGATAATAAAAGATAAAAAAGAGCTGGGTGAACTGTTGGCATATATTTTGTCACTGTGTAAATTCTCTGTGGTAGGGACAAAAGTTATCTTAATTTACATAACTGAACAAAGTAGAACATCTGTACTCATGGTGCGGCAAAAATATGTCCAAACAGTATCTATAATATTAAATATCAAGAGGCACTTCAGGGGGGAATGATCTTACATGGCTGCAGGTTCGTGTATTTATAGGGGCTCCTATCAATTACATCATATCCGGTCTCCGTGGCAACACATCTTTTTTTAAAATAATTTTTATGATTGATATAGATATATTTTAACTTTATCTAATAAAATTATGAAATTTAATGTTGGCCTTTTAGGTATTTGAGATTTGTTTCTGCTATTTATGTGCTATTTTTATGCTAAGTTCACACGGCATAAATGCGGGGCGTAAGTACGCCACGAATTTATGCCGGGACTTCGGGAGCTCGTGGCGATCGGCGCCTTACTCCCGCGGGGCGGACGGCAGCCCGCTGGCCCCATAAACATTACTAGCGGCGCGTAATCGCCACAAGTAATTGATATGTCACTTATCTCCCCACGCGTCGTATTGTACGAGCGGAGAGAGGAGGCGTAATCCATAGTTCTCTATCAGAACTGTGGATTACCGTAATGACTGGGGCGCATTTCGCTCGTATTTGAGCGCAGTGCGGCGAAATGCGCCCCAATTTAACCCGTGTGAACATAGCCTTATACTGATGTTCTACATTTTTGGTGACGTGGATTAATAAAGAATTTTCATCAAGCATATACCACTGATTGGTGAAAAAATTATTTCTGAAGGAAGGCAGCAAATTTAGTAACATAATATTGAGATTATCAAGACTGGGGTGATACAGTGTTTTGGCTTCCCTGGCCATTATGAAATATTATAACCCCCAAACCTACCAAATGCAGTTGTGATTTGTACGCCATTAGACGCTCTAACCACTGTTCTACTCTGCAAACACCCTAAAACAACTGTCTGTTTTAAATATCTGTTTGGCATTAATCCCATTCACATTGCAAAGCTCACTGAGTCAGATGTGTCTTGAACGCTACATCCAATAGGTCTCACTGCAGAGTCCTAGCTGTTTTTCCATAATGCTTTTTGAGAATACTCCAGTATTTTAGTAACCGTTGCCTGTACTACAAACAGAAAAGATAGATTCAATGGAATAAAAAGGTACATTAACATTCACTAATCAGGCTGTTATTTTACAGACATGTGCAACTAGACCGACTAGTACGTGAGAAGGAGTCTGCACTGGGACATATGAAGAAAGTTCATTCTGAACATGTACAGCAACTTGAGAAACGGATCAAGGAGCTGCAGATGTGTGTAGAAACGCTACAGGTGGAGCAACAAAATGCTCAGCACAGTCAGCAAGTAACACTGGCAGAAAAAGACTGCACCATTGACAAGTGAGTACAAATGCAACAATATTCTTAGTGACAGATTTTGCATGCCGTAGCCTATGATGTAGTTTTCCATAAATACAGTTTTAGGAGAATGCTCTAATCTGGAAGTGGTATGGGTATAGACTTCAAAGGATACTTCTTGGAGCAGTGGTTAGTACTTGGAAAAACTGGCAATTTCAGCAGAATACCTGCTTTGCTTTGTTAAATGGGTTCTCTGCTTTGACAATCCCTTTTTGTTAGAAGGGTCATTTGACAATAAGTTGCATGTTACCTCTGCTGGAATCACTAAGGCTACAGCCACACGGCACTGAAAATACTGGTCAGTAAAGAAGAACAATTTTCTGGCCGCGGTTTGTGGATTTAGCTGTTCTCCTTTACATTGAACAGTTCATGTTCCACCAGAAAACCAAGCAGACGAATGAACATGTAAGTTTTTTAGACGGTTGGATTTACCATCAGAAAATCCAAGCTGTGTAGACTGCAGCTCGGATTTTCTATTAGTCTATGAGGATGGTTGACAATCTGATTTGAAAACAGTCTGAAAAAGAGACTGAAAACCCTTGCTGTGTGGACGTACCCTAACAGTGTTCTGTAATTTGAAGGGGGATCTTGCAGTAAGTGTACAATATCCCTGCATTGCCACTACAGGGCAAATTAGGCATTACACAACCCCGTAAAGTCAATGGGCTGTCCGTCTAATGCAAGACACAACAGAATGAGAGATGTTCTTTGTAACCACTTTCCACTCTGCACAAAAGATAAGGATTCTGAACAGAGTCCCTCCGCAACCTCCTCTTTTGCAAACATGCAATTTTATAATAGAGTATATAAATATAGGTTTTCTAATTCATAGAAATTTTTTAACCCCCTCACACAAATGGAAGTAGAGTTATGTCCAACCTGCATGTAGAAGCTATGGAGCAGGCTCATAAACTGAGCACAGGTGCCAGCTGTTTGATACAGCTGGCAACCATCACTAGCTGCTGGTATCAGAGACTGCTCTGACCCCGTCACTTAAAGGGGTTATCTGGGAGTTTAATGATTTCATAGAACACTGTAAACCACATTTATATTGAAAAGTAAAGATATCCCACTACCTTCATGTGTTTCTTTTCTTTTGCATCCTTATTCATCTATCATGAGATCCATGAAATTTCCTGTTTTTGGGAGTGTCAGTAGTTCTCCGCAAACTCTTTCCTACAAGTCCCACAATCTACTGCATTAACAATCTAAGCTTTCTCTTCATCCACCCCCTAATTCTCCCAGCACTGTTCAGCCCTGCCATGTACATCATCATTCTCAGACAGGTACACCTCATGTCCCTGCATCTTTGCTCCATTTCACTTCCTGGTTGCCTACAGCAGTTTGTACTTAGTACAGTGCACCAATCAGTTTGTAACATGCTAATTCTGAAAATGCTCCGAAAAGGGATACTGAATAAAAATTAACATTTATTGAAATCTAGATAAAAAATCCAATGAGATATACGATAAAATACACACTCCTGACGGAGTCGCCCTTATCAGTACGAAAACCCCGTGGTAATAAGTAGGGCGTATCGGCTATATAGGGACGGCATAGGGAGAGTATTATCCCTTAACACTATTGTCCTTCTCTTTCCCTGTTTTCTGTAACAGTTTATAATCTAGATTGCTACTTTGCATTTGGCTATGTTGTGTATTTTATCGTATATCTCATTGGATTTTTTATCTAGTTTTCAATAAAGGTTAATTTTTATTGAATATCCCTTTCCGGAGCATTTTCAGGTTTCGTATATTTCATTGAGGTTTTCTGGATTATATATGCCTATTATTAATGTTCACCTAGGTCAGAATTTGTATCAGTTTGTAACATGGTAATAAAACATTCTTTCCTCATCATATATATGTAATACATGTACAAATATATATAATTTGGTTTATATATTTCTAGGTATCTGCTGTACATCCACCAGGTACACAGCTATTCCATCATTATAACCGATTGCTTTGGGGAATGTAGCATCACCCATCTTTCCTGTACACTGGATAGCTCATCTAGCATCCAAGAAAGGTGGCCAATATCACATCCACCTCAGCAATGCATTTTTGATCATGGGAAAGCCATGTGTCTGCTGTAGGGGACGTGGCATCATTCCTGCACCCAGTGATTTCAGGCAGCATCTCATGATGATTTACCCCGGCATCACTACTGTATAAAGAGCAATAGGCAGACTTTTTTCTGAGTGCTGCTGGATAATCTCAGAGATCCTAATGCATATTCAGCCAATCAAGCAATGCAAGTCTTCTGACCAGGTGAAAACATATATTTAGCGAATTAATCAAAAAGATATCTCCTCCTATCAGAATAGGTAAAAACAGTGCACAACAATGAAGGCACTTAGACTCTACCATCTAGCAGTGATGAGTCACTATGTACATATCGTTATCACTATATGCGTCAACATTAGTGTATAACACCCTTCCCCTCCAGCTCTGTATTTGAATGATTACATTCCTGTCAGCACCTCTGTTTACATAGTGACTGTTGAGTCACTAAAGGCAGCCAGCTTTTCTCTGCTCAGGTCACTCACACTACAGTGTTTCTGAGCTAAACCTGGCTTCGAAGCACACCCACTGAGTGATGACAAAACATCCATTGAGGCCATGTGATCAATGGACGTCACATGGTTTGTAGGAAGGAGGGGAATAAAGGCCTCTCTATCTGGTTTTGCAAAGCAGAACAGGTAAATCATTTTTAATGAGTATCATTTACAAAGTTCAATATAATTAAAGGGCTTGTCTCACTACATTGATTCATCTTGCCTCAGTCCTGTTTCCTTGGTTTCACTTTGAATTCAGGGGTGTGTTTACTGGCTTCTACTAGGTTGCAGTAGAAGCCAGGTCTATAGCTATAGCAACCAGTGCTGCCAGCCTATCAGGATAGATTAAACAGGTCTGTAGCTGTAGCGACCTGAGTAGCTGATGCAGCCCATACAAGAGGGGATATCTCATAATAGTTTCATGTTCATGGACATATATTGCAAAGTGACTTGTTTTTGCAAGATCTTTAACATAAAAAGAAATCCTTGTAGTGAGACAACCCCTTTAAGTTGTAAGCTCTAAAACAAATAAAGAGATAGTCCCGGAAAACCCCTTTAACCATTAAGACAGGGTGGTGAAGCCAAGCGTGGCATCTAAATGATTAGTATATGGGGCTGCAATCCACTGTGCCCCCTCTTCCCCATCCTCACCCCTCGTGGCCACCTCGTTGTGATCCCAGGGTGCCATTCAGTTGCCATGACAGGGGCCTTTTGAAGGCCTCTATAGCTGCCATGTTATTTTTATTTATTTTAAAGCTCGATTTAATTCCAGGGTGCTGTACATTGAAAAAGGTTTAAATTTGTAACATAAGACCTAACAAAGTACAGTGGTAACACTAATTGACTAACAGCTGGTACAAAAGGAGAGAGTAACCTGCCCGCATAGGTTTATAATCTACAAGGAAGGATGATTGAAACAGAAGAGGCAAACATGTTTTTAGGGTATTGGCAGCAGGGATACTGTAAATTGTAGGCTATCCTGAAATATTGGTTTTCAGGTTGCTTTTGTAACTAGTTAGGGTGGAAGAGAGTCTGATGTGTTAGGGTACAGAGTCCCAGAGTATGGGGAATGCATGGGAGAAATCGTGGAGATGGTTGAGTGAAGAGCTGACAAGAGAAGAGCAGAGGAGAAGGTCCTGTGAGGAGCTGACATTGGGAAAGCAGAGAAGAATGTCTTGTGGAGAACGTAGATTAAGGCGGAGATGTATGGGGGGGACCGGTAATGTAGAGGTTTGTAGGTCATGGTTTGTAGGTTGAAATTAATTCACTGGGCAATGAGTAGCTAGTAATGGGATTGGGAGATTGGAGAGTAGAGGAGTAGAGAGGAGAGTTGAGGATGGATCGGAAGGGAACAAGAGTGACAGGAAGCCACAGAGAAGGATGTTGCAGTAGTCTAGGCAGGAGATGACAAGGGCATGGACTAGCATTTTTCTAGTATCCAAGTTAAGGAATGAGCGATTTAAGAATTGTTTTTCAGGTCTAGGATGTCCAGCTTAAAGGACAGAGAGAAGTCAAAGGTTATCCTAAGGCAGCAGACTTGTGGGACCAATGAAAGTGTAGAGACATTGATTGTGATGCCCTGGACATTGACAGCACGTTTCTCTTTGATACTTGGTTTTTGGCTTTTCTGATGCTGACTGAGAGCCATTAATGGACGTAATTGATATAATTTTAACTGAGCATTAGTGCCATTTCTACAGGACCTTATGAAACGCAATACAGCGTGAAACGTGGTGTCTCTCTTGGTTTTTATATTGCCTTGTTTTTGCAGTAAACACTGAACTTTCTCGTCAATATCATTGGGGGACACAGCACCTTGGGTATAGGCCCTTTTCCTAGAAGGCTGACAGTAGGCGGACCAAATGTCTTGGGCCGCCCAAATAGACTATATCCCTGCTGCTGACGCCAGGCTAATCAGTTTTCAGCCTAGTGTCCGTAGGAGGCAGACCTCTGCTGAGATTATTTTTTGTTTGCTTGCAGGTGGTGATTGAGTGTCTGCCTCTCACCTATTTGAGGGTGATAGAGCATCCAGCTCTCACCTGTTAGTGGGGTCGTTAGCGAGTATTTTCACCGTGACGTTGTCCCCCCTGAGGGCGTCAGGAAACCACCAGTCTGTTCTTTAGCTGGCTGATCTTTTACGCTGCTCACCCGTCCGCCCCTCCTGACTCTGCTGCCTCCTTTTTCGAATTCCGGTAGCCTCAACTTTGGGTGCATGGTACCGAAAAGGTCATGCCTCGACACCCAAAGACTCCGTTTGGGGGTAGTCTCGGGTTTTCCATTTCTTTATGGAATTTGAGAGCCTTAGACATTCCGTTTTCCTGCACCCACCCCCTCCCCCCAGCAGCACTTCTCACAGATTCAGGGGGTCTTGGAAGGGCTGGGAGCACGTTCCTCTGCTTGACTCTAGCCAGCACTAGGCAGCAGGGCAGGCTTGGCCTCCAGCGCCGTTTTTGGGCAAACCACGTGGTACCGCGGCATTTCCACTGCGGTACCGCCCGTCCGGATATGGCACTGTCTGCTGAGGGGTATGATGGTTCCACCACTCCTTACCCACCTTAAAGCACTCCGTGGCCACTCCGACAGGCCGAGCTGCGGGCTGCGGCCTCCAATTTAAATTTAGTCCCTGGCTTCTGGAGGCTTAAGCCGAAATTAGGCCGTGCCCTTTCCTGGGCTTATTCCACCCTGGGGATTGCCCATTTAGTTCTGGGCCCCTCCCAGAATGGGGCAAGACCTTCAGCAACCCGGGCTTTTGTTGTGGGCAGAGTTTAATCGCCATTTTCCGGTGTTTTGCATTCTCGCTGCTTGCTGCACATCTCCTGGATTCCGTGGAGGACACAGCATCTTGGGTTGGTAAGTTGGCCTTCTTTGGGCCATCTATCCCTGCCCCGCTCACTTTGCATGTCCCTTTCCAAGGATGACGGGTCAAAGCAGCCCGCCTCCAAAGTAGTGGTGACTTATTTCACTTGCGCCTGTTGCCACAAGAAATGTACTTGCAGCCAGCCCAATGCCCTTTGCATAGCTCCTAAGCCGACTGCCGTGGGGCCTGATCCCGTCTGTCAGGAGTCGGTGGTCCTGGACCGGGCAAGATCTCTCTCCCTATCCTGTCCAGACTGTCCCAAGTTATGGCTTAGCCATAGAACGTATGCTGTCTTTGCTTGCTGCCCATCCTAGTGCCTCCCAGGGTCCGGCGCCTGGCGCAGCCCGTACGGTGGGTTCGCGTAAGAGGGTTAGAGTTCTCTCTTCCACTTGAGCTCTCTCCAGACAGACAGGGGACAGAGATGGAAGCTCCATGCCAGGATACAGCTTCTTAATTTTGGGACTCCTCTGTTTTTGACTCTGAGCCAGACAGAGATGATAGAATGGCAGCGGCGGTCCAAATCCTTATCTGGGCTGTTAGAGATGAGGATATCTCAGCCTCCCAGGAGGAGGTTTTATTTAAATGCAGCAGGCGGTGTTCCCTACACACTTGGAGTTTGATGAATTGGTTGCCAGGGAGTGGAAATATCCAGACATGCATTTGTTTCCTACCAGACGTCTTAATACTCTTTGTCTTTTTCCTGAGGAATCTGTGATAAAGTGGTCGGGGGTCCAATCGGTGGGTGCCCCAGTCACCCGATTCACGAAGTCCACAGCCATCCCCATCTTGGATGCGGCAGTCCTTAGTGATAGCATGGACAGGCGTCTTGATGGTTTTTGTAAAACCGCTTTTGAGGTGGCCTGGAGCGGCCCTGCGGCTTGCATTTGTTTCTTCTTGGGTCAGCAAGGCCTGCATGGTCTGGTCAAAACAGCTGCAGCAAGGACTGTCGGCTGGAGCCTCTACAGGGGAGTTGTTAGATTTTGCTTCCCAGCTGTCGGGTGTCGCAAAGGTCCTGTGTAAGACTTCTCTTAAGTCATCCCATTTAGCGGCTAGAGCGTCGGCAAATGCAGTGGCCGCCTACCGCTCTCTGAGGTTAAAATCTTGGTCAGCGGATTCAGCCTCCAAGAAATTGCTGGTTGTGCTTCCATTCTCTGGCAACAAGCTTTTTGGGAAGTCAGCGTGGCATCATTCATTCAAAAAACGTGCCCTGTCGGAACTTCTCTTGTAGGCCAAAGGGAAAATTCCCCGCTCCACGGGAGCTAAGTGTACCTCAGTTTTACAGGTTTGCAAAGCTGCCACCTGGGCTTCAGTCCATACTTTTTCTAAGTCCTACCAAATCCATACCTTGGCCTCGGCCTACGCTAGCTTTGGCCGTAAGGTACCTCAGGCAGAAGTGTGCTAAGGGCTGCCACTGCTGAAAATTTTTTTAATTGTTGCTTTTTTTGTCTCCCACCCTCTGGGAATGCTTTTGGACATCGCAAGGTGCTGTGTCCCCCAATAATAGTGGCGAGAAATTTGGATTTTTGTACTACCTGTAAAATCGTCCATTTCATTGGGGCACACAGGACCCTCCCTCTTTTTTTATTTTTTTCTCCATGGAATTGGATTTCTGGTTTACCTCTCGGCCATGGCTTCTGTACCAACTGATCTTGTGAAGATGAGATGCAGTGTGTGTCCTTCTTAGAGAGTGGCTCCAGAGGACCACTGCAAGAGGTTGAAGGCAGAGTTTTGTGGCAGCTGAGTGCGATGTGTTGATAGGACTGTTGAAATTGTTGATAGTGGGGGTATCGATGGAAAGGAAGTGAAGGACCAGGAAGCAAAGTGGTCAAGGAAGACGGTGGTAGGGCTTGGCAGTCGGTAGACGGTAAAGAAGGGTTAAAGGGGGAGTAGATGCAGATGGATTGCACCTCTTCATCATCCTGGTAAGTGGCAGCAGATTTTTATCAAGAATGTCTCGATTCATGTGTACGTTCATCTTTCATTCAATTATATGAAGTTTGCCAGTGCCGTATTCTGAAAAACAGTCCCAACAGTATGATGTTCCCACCTCTAAACTTCACTGTAGGTATGGTGGTTTGGGGTTGGTATGCAGTGCCTTTTGGCTTCCAAATATGATGTGTATTATGGCATCTAAAGAGTTCAATTTTGGTCTCATCTGACCAGACTATATTCCCCCAGTAAATGTTGTTGGGCAAACTTTAAATGCGGTTGATCATGGTTTTTGTTCAGCAGTGCAGTCTTGCGTGCATACAGGCCATGGAGGTTGAGTGTATTACTTTTTGTTTGCTTTGAAACAATTGTTCCTGCTGATTCCTGGTCTTTGGCTTTTGGACAACTCTTCTGATAATTCTTTTCAATCCTGTGTCTGAAATCATGTGGGGAGCACCTGGTTGTGGCCGGTTTATGGTGAAATGAAGTTCTTACCAATCCGGATTATGGCCCGACAGTGCTCACTGGAATCTTAGTAGTGTAGAAATTCTTCTGTAACCAATGTCATCAATATATTTTGAGACAGCTAGCTGGTTTTACCCATTTTGAGATGTTTCTTGAGTTGTACCTTGGTAATGTGACACCTTTTATAGACCATCACTTAAACCAGCTGATATTTTTTTTCTCTAAGTGCTAGGATTGCTTTCTAATTACTGATAGACCTCAGTATATCGGGGACTTTGCTTGGCTTTTTGCCCCCTTTCTTTCTCATGCATAAAGGAAAATACACGCCGTTTTTTCCCAAGTAAAAAAACCCACTTTTAGTATCAATTGGGCAAAAAAGCGTAATATGGATGGAACCTCAAAGGGGACTCTTTTTACTTGTGGGGTCTCCAAAAATAGCCATGGATGATAAAGGTTTTCCCGAAAAAGAAAATCAAAAAAACAGCCTTGTTGCTATGAAAACCTTTCTGCTTTTTTTCTCAAAATGGCCATTTTTTTCTTAACGAAAAACGGTTTCTTGCGTGTCACTCGTCGGGTTATCTTTCTTTATGTGTTTTAATACTTTTTCCTAATGTCACTTCTCATCATTACACATATTTAAGGGGGCATTTATGTTTTATTTCTTTTGTTTTGTAGATTGGAGGGGGTGGTTCCCAATATTTGGTAAAAAAATTTTAATGTCAATGCCCCCTTTTAAATTTATTTACCGTATATCTCGAGTTTAAAAGTGACCCGGGGCACCCTTTTCCCAAAAAAAAAAACGGGGAAAAAAACTTATTGACTGAGTATGGGGGCTAGGGGAAAATGGTGGTTACTGATAAATTTCAAAAAAAAAAAAAAAAGGGTTAAAATAAAAATTACAAAGGCGTTTAATGTCCCCCCTTTGGGTTTTTTAGGCAGGTATAGGAGTTTAAGCCCCCCTTTGGCGGGTATGGCGTGTAATGTCCCCATAGGGCAGGTATAGGCATTTTTAGTGTCCCCCCCATGGGCTTTTTTAGGCGGTAAAATTTCTCCCTACCCCTGAGGAAGTGCTACGCTGAAGGGGATCGACGCCCAGCCCCGGGGGGGCCAGGGCAGGCACCGGCAGCCAACGGACTCGAGTATAACCCAGGATGGCTTTTTCAGCATTTTTTTTTGTGTGAAAAAAATCATTTATACCGAGTATGGTAGGGTATTTAGAAAATTTTTTGATGTTTTTTAATATTATATATCGAGTATAACCGACCCAGTAAAAGCCAGGCCCCTATTTTGCCACAAAAAAGGGGGGAAAGCTTATTGACCGGTGGCCCTAGGGGGGAAAAAAACGCAGCGGCTATGGTAATTTTAAAAAAAAAAAAATAGTACCAAAAAAATTTCTGGGGTTTTAAATGCCCCTAGGCAGTATAGGGGAAAAGGGTTTAAAATGTCCCCCAAGGCAGATATAGGTGGTATAGGCGTTTTAAGTCCCCCATAGGCGTATAGGCATATATTCCCCCGGCGGGGGTTATGGGCGGGGAAGGGGCAGTTTTAAATGTCCCCATAGGGGTTATAGGCGGGAAAGGTCCCTGGCGGCTAAGGGCAGTATAGGTCCCCTGGGGGAAAGGGGTTTTAGGCCCGGCAGGGATAGGCGATTTAGGTCCCCCTGGGCGGGTATAGGCGGGGTTTAGGTCCTCTAGGCGGCTATAGGGAGGAAAAGGGAAACAGGGTTTTTACGTCCGCATTAAACCGTGTGAAACAGCCTAGCCGGGGGGGGGGGGGGGGTTTTCAGAAATTTTTTTTTTGTGCTGAAAAACTCGGGCTTATATCAGATAACGGATTTTTTACCCTTTGTAGTTCATAAAGGGGGTTTCATGTACAAATTTGGTTTGGTGATTTTGCGATGGCTTTTCCAAACTTAATCCCCTTTTGCTGCAATGGGTAAAAAGAGGGGGGGTTTTTCTTAAAGATGAAAAAAAAGGGATGTTTGTAGGCTTTTTGGGCCAAGGGGCGGTATTTCTGAAATTTGCAACTTGGAAAAAAAAACTGTTTGTGTGCCGTTTTGTGTAAAAAAAAGTGTTTGGTCTGGAAAGGGGGCACCTTCCTTTCGTGATTCAGAGGGTAAATTTTTCTCTATAAGGGGTGTGAGGGTTGACTACTTACAGGGGAAGCTCACAGCCAAATAAAAAACGGGGGGTACCAGCTTTTTCCTAATAAAAACGTTCAGCAAACCCTACGTGTATGGGGCTCCAAACAGAGGGATTCATGCAACTCTGGACAAAGTTCAAGTAGAAAAAAAGGCTTCAATTTTAATGGCATCGGAATTTGACCTCCACTGATTTTCACAGAGTTGTCAGTAACATAACTTTCATTTACATCACTGTTTGAAAGTAAACAGCTCCAAAAAGTTAAATAAATTAGTGGTACGTGACCGCTGCAGTCAATCAGCACTGCACAAGGGGTCCCTTTTGGGGAAGTAGGAGAAAATAAACCCAAAGGGGGATCAGCCCTTCGGGGGAACTGGGTCGGGGGGGGGGTGAGTTTAGGTTTTATTTTTTATGAGGTACCTGCAGCTCACTATTATTTTCTTACAAATCGGACAACCCCATCAAGATCTCCACAAAGGCAGATTCAAGATAGGGTGTTAAAAATAAGTTTGTATCCCACCACGCCCAACCTTCTCATTATGTGTTTGGGTCCGTTAATACAAAAAAAAAATAGCACAAATGCCCCTAGGGCATAGTGCTTTAGTTAAGTGATAAAACATAAAGAAGACATGCAGAGAACTAAAAACTGGGTGGGACCTTTTGTTTTATATTGGCTTAGGATAAAAATCTTACTTTATGGGGACTAAATGTGGCCATGTATATTAGAAATATGTCGGATGTCTGTTTCCTAATGTGTCTTTGGAAAAGGGAAACATCTCTCCTTAAGGAGAGCACCGAACAAACGCGTTGAGATTTTTTTTGCCCTTTTTACCTTACGAAAAATCTGCATATCCCCAAGGCATTAGGGGGAAAAGGGCTGAGAACCCCCCCAGCGCCCTTGTTGGATTAAAAAAAAAATCCTTAAATTTTTTTGACCTACTAGGGCTTGAGAAAGCAAAAAAAAAGGGTTTTTTGCCAAGCCAGTATCTTCTCTGCAGACAACGCTGTTTCGGGGTTTTTGTCCCCATCAGGCAGGCAGAGCGAACTATTGGCTGGTGGGAGGCAAAACAGGGCTCAGGAAGGGAAAAAAATCTCTCTTTAGGCGCTGGGGGCTTTCACCCCTTTTTCCCAAAAAGCCTTGTGATTTTGAATGCTTCGGAGTGCGAAAAGGCAAAACAAATCCTTTTCACCCATTCGTTCGGTGTCTCCTTAAGGGGTTTTCGCACAAAGAAATGGGTTTTAATTAAAAAAATCAAAAAAAAAAAAGCTTTGCAATATTGTTTAAACAAGTCCCAAAGATTTTTGGCTAAAACCCGGAGGGGGGGTGCTTTTAGCTTTCAAATTTTGCCGGGCCTGTTGTTTTTTTCTTCTTGTCAGTTAATGGGTTACTTGAAACGGGGAAGAAGCCCCCTCCGCCAAATGTTCTGTATGTAGGGGGAGGGGGAGGACTCTGGGTTTAGTCCGTGGCCTGAAACCCTTTCCTGTTCCTCCTGCCTTACACAGATTGGCAAGTTAAAAGGCTGATAATAGATTTTTGAAAGGACCCTGTGGTTTAAAACTGTTTTTGTTGGGGGCTTAATATAAAATACATACAAAAAGGGAGGTTTGGAAAAAAGTTCTGGGCTGGCTTTTTAAAATTTTTGTGAAAAATTAGCTTCCCTGTTTTTCAAAGGTTTTTTGTTTTCTAATTTTGGGAAAATTAACTAAGCGGGTTTTTGGGAACTTTCGGGGCCCCCTGTTTCTATAGAAGTTACGGGGGATAGCGCCTGGGTGTGAGGGGGGGGGGGAAGAGGGAGGGGGGGGGAAGGGGAGGGGGGGGAAAGGGCAGGAACAAGCTCCCCCCTTTTAAATTCAACTCCCATTCACAGACAGAGGCTGAAAGCTATTAATGAGACAACTCCTTTAAGGAGAGACGTTTCCCTTCCTGAGCCTCCTGATGCCTCCCACACAGCCAGCTAGTATCGCTCTGCTCTGCACTGATGAGGGACAAAAATCCCGAAACAGCGTTGTCTGCAGATGAGAGACCTAGTAGGTCAAAAGCAAATTGAGGATTTGTTACATCTAACAGAGGGCACTGTGGGCTTCTCAGCCCTTTTCCCTTAATGCCTTGTGATATCCTAATGTGTCTTGTAATGTCTGTGTCTGGTGTCTATGTTTAGGTGGGTTTTACTGCCAACTTTTTGTGTATTCTTGGTTTATTATTTGATCGCACTTACCATCCCTTGTTTCTATCAGTGCTTGACAATGGGGTATTTGAAATAGGAGTAAATACCTGTTGGGATGACCCCCCAAGAAACTTTGCATTTAGGGTCCAAATGTAGAACTTGAGGGAACAAGATATCATTCTCTATGTTTGGGACTCGAGACATTAGGATATCCAGGAATGATGATGGTTCCAGGTGCGAAGGTTTCTCATGAAAATTAAATACTGTATTTAGTATCGAATATGATTCTTGTACCTTTTTGTTAAGCATTTCTCTCCCCGTTTTCTCGGATGCTATTTGTGTGTTCATTAAAAAATTTTCTTAATAAAAATACAGTTAAACAAGAAATATGTTGGCCAATTTTGGAGGTACCGGACAACCAGCTAATGCTTATGGCGTCCTTCGCCTTCTTAAATAAAAATTGGTCATTTGGTGAAGATTAGCTGCCATCAGAGGTAATTTCCAATGGTTTTAAATAAGATGCAAACTACTATCTTAAAACCTTTTGTAATATTTTTCCTTCTGGTTATCGTTCTGTTATTATGGGATCTGTCTCGCAAATCACATTCTGTATCTAATTAGAAACGCGCCTAGAACTTATGTGTCCTCTAAAATGATATTGTAATAAAGTCCTTATTGATTCCAAGCTCTCCTTTCAGAGATATGACCTCAGGTTGATAGTGGTCTTTTCTGTAGTAATGGGATAAATTTCTACTTGTCATCTAGGTCAGGACATGCTAGATATTGGGGTGTCCTAAAACGGAAAACATACAGGAGGCCAGTTACACTAAGAACCTGTTATATTATACAGATAAGAGTTGTGGGACTGTGTTTGCATATACATTGCTATGACTGAATTATTTGCATAGTTTCCATTGATGGTAATTAATTTGTTGTTCGTTTTTTTTTTATTTTTTTAAACACATTTTATTTGTTTTTTTCAAGTTAGAGAGTAACACTTGATACATTAACAACAATATAAAGTTTGGTTAACATAGAATCATACAAATCAACCAGTGAAGTGGACATTTAAGAAGTAGGCAGAACAAAACAGCCAGGTAATCCACAAGGGGAGGAAGAGATTGGCTGAAGGAGAGTCCATAATAGGTGAACGCACCAGTTCAAGAATGGCTAAGAAATGTCCTAGTTCTTCTCCCAACATATCACATCGTCACCAATGTTTAATGATGGAGATGCGGCGCCACATACTCCAGTCCAAATATCAACCCACTTTTTCATGTCAACAACTTAAAACAGAAATTCTAACACAGAAAACTAAAGAAGATCAACAAACCAACAAAGGTGGAGGAGTCCCGGCTCGTCTAATTCCTGGTAGGCGGACAAAGTCCCTCAGCAAGCAAGCGAGATACCAAGATAGGTTTGATTCTAATTCTTAGTCATAGTCATAACCATAATCAAGGGTGTCTTATGTGCAAAGCGCAAGAGAAGGGGCCAGTTCGGGGACAACCTCAGAAGGAAGGGGCTGCGTCTCCCTTGTGTTCGGTATCCTGAGCGGACCCAGTTTAATGATCGCTGGGTAAGTGTAATGGGAGATGATGAAGGATTTCCATTTTTTAAAATTCCTCAATTCCTTTCGTCTCTCCGTTTCAATTTTATCCGCTATTAAGTACTTTTTCATATTATCTATTATTAGGGTCACTGGAGGAATTATTGGTTTTAACCAGTATAAGAGAAGGCAGCGCTTGGCGATCAGGATCGCGATATGGATGGTGTTTTCCTGAGACATAGCGTCATGGGACGGGGAGGTGGCCTCTTGAGGAGTTCCTTGAGGAGTTGCCTCCTCTCGGGGTCTGGTGAAGTGAAAGACCAACCGCTCATAGCATTTGGGCAATCTGATTTTCCAATGCTCCAATATATATTCAATGAATGAATCCCAAAAGCTTTGTGTTTGAGGGCAAGACCACAGACCATGCCACATGTCCGGGGGGGAAAAAAATTACATTTGGGACAAGCCTGGAGTCTGTCCGGATTTTTCTGGGAAAAGGACAGGTCAAAACCATAAAAGGCATTGTGAACTATTTTTAGCTGAGTTTCTCTCCAGAGTTCGCATATCACTGCCTTGCGCAGTCTACTTAGGCCCCTCAGTATCCCTTCCGAAAAACGGGAGTCCTCAAAACGGCGTTCCCACTTCCGGAATGGATTTAGTGAACTAGATGATAGATCCCAACCCCTCATGACCGTATAAATGGCCGAGAGCTTGAAGTTAGAAACTATTTGGGACTCCATCAGAGAGTCGAATCCATTTAGTCCACATTCTCTGGTGACTTTTTTGAGTCTCGAGTTGTAGAAGGACAAGATTTGTAAGGCTGGGAAGACATGTACAGGGGGAAGGGAAAATGTATTTCTCAGCTCCGTAGGAGAGAGCCATCTTTTGTCTTCTATATGCATCAACTGCCCAGCGTGACAGATCCCCCTCTCCCTCCACAATCCGAACATGGGGTTGTCTTTACCCTGAGGGAACTCGGAGTGGTCCCACAAAGGCATCCTCCCCTAAAGGAGAAAAGGGAGACCTAACATTTTGTGAATTTGTTTCCACGTCGCCACCGTATCACGGAGGAGAACAGAGGTCTTGAGACGGGGAGGGGGTGGGGGCAGGGAGGACATTCTCACATGAAGGAGAGCACGGAGATGCCAGGGACTCCTCAAATCTCTCTCGAGCTCAAAGTTGGAGTAGCGGCTGGTCTCTCCTATCCAGTCTAGGGCGTGGCGCGAGAGGGAAGCTAAATTTTAGTATCTTATGTTTGGCAAGTTCAGGCCCCCCCTGCGCCACCGGGAACATCAACTTTTGAAGCGCTATTCGTGGCTTCCTACCCGCCCAAATCGTGAGAAAGAAGCATATATCCTCCTGACATCCCTGGCTTAAAGGATTTTCTCAACAGTTTTCAGCCTGTCATGTCCCTGGTAAGTTTAACTGAGGGCGTGCTTCTTTCTGTCTTTCTGCCCCCTCCCCCCTCCCATCACACACAGCAGCTACGAATTCTATACAGGGGGGGGGGAGGGGTTTCCTCAAGTTCACCCTGTGGTTTTCTGCCTAGGGCTGTTCAGGGGAGGGGGATCTAGAGTTGAAGTGGGGGTGCTAATAAGCAAAAAGGGTGCAAGTGTTTCCCATTATCCCCTCTTAGCTTACAAGCTCCACATCTCCAGCAAAAACAAGGGGATGTTACTATACTCAGGGTTTTGTCCCCCCAAAACAGAAACATAAAGTATTTACAGCCCCCGATCTGTATAGTATTTGTATGCACAGTTCCAAAGACATATCAGATTATAAACAACAGGGTCACGCGCACATCTATCTTGTAGAAGCAGAGGAAGCAGGCACACACAGGGTAAATCCCGACACAACCCAGAGCCCCTCCCCCTCCTCCACTACAGAAGCATTCTGTGCGGGGGGGGCTCTCGCCCACCGTCTCAAAGGGATGATCCTTCAGACCTGACAGCCATTTAAAAAGGGTCAACAGGGCCGGGGTGCTTAGAGATTTGAGAAGCGATGTATAATACTAACAGGGGTAGCCAAAATAGAGGACATTTGTAATGAACATATATTGCAAAGCTGCCCCTTTTTTTTTAAAGAACTTTAAATAAAAAACCCCAAACAAATTGGGACGAGACAACCCCTTTAAGGACAGGGGAGTGGGCTGAAAAGGGGGTACAAAAAAAACTTTTTTGGGAAAAAAACCATTTTTTTAAAGGGGTGAACCCCCCAACCCCCAGGAGAGGGGGGAGACCATTCCATCACGTAAACTGTCGGCGAAATTGATTAATTAAAAACGGGGAAATTTTGACTGAAAAACCTCCGGGGACTCTGCCTTTATTTAATCCCCGGGACTTTAAAGAATTTTCGGGTGGAGTAATGGGCCATAAACCCAGGAAAAACGCCTTGGGGGGGAGAGCCCAAAAAGTTCGCTCTTCGCAGGAAATTTATTTTTTAAACCCGAAAAGACACTGAAACCCCTCCATGAAGGGGAAAAACTCCTTGCCCTGATCAAACCCTCTGCAGAAAAAAAGCAAGTTTACTGGGAAATAAGGCCATTTTGACCTCACCTTGACCACTCGACCCCCCCCAAAGAGGGCCCATTTCCCCATTACGAGCCAAGGGCTTTCCCAAGCCTTTTATGAAAAAAGGAGGGGGGAAAGGGGACAGCCTTGACGTGTACCTTTGGCCCAAAGGGAAGGGGCCCGGGGCGAAACCTGGGTTTATTTTGACCCGACCCGGGTTGTGCCGTCGGGGCAGAATAAACCCCAGAAAGGGAAAAATTCTAAAGTTTCCCCCCAAAAACCCATCCGCCCCCCCGGAAATGACCAAAGCCACCCCCACCGACATTGTCAAATGCTTTCTCAGCATCGTTAGCCAGTAAGACAAGGTGTCCGGTGGGGGGTGTCTCACCCGTCACAGTTTCCAAGACAGCAAGCACTTTTCTGAGATTGCCAACCGCTGCTCGTCCCTTTATGTAGCCCTTCTGGGAGAGTCCGATGAGGGAGGGCAGAAAATCCGCTATTCTATCGGCAATGATCTTAGACAGAAGTTTTTGGTCTACGTCTATTAAAAAGATTGGTCTTTATGAGGCGGGTAGGGAAGGATCCTTCCCTTTCTTTGGAATAACTTTAATAAATGCGTTTCTGGACTCCGGTCTAATGCGTCCGTTCTTCCAGATGTCATTGAAGTAATCCCGTAGTATCGGGGTGAGGGGCTCCGCCAGGGACTTATAAAAGTCTCCAGTGAACCCGTCAGGTCCCGGGGCATTGCTGGACGCCAGTTGTTTGTTAGCCGCCTGAATCTCCTGATCCGAAATGTCAGCATTCAGAGACTCCAGTTCATCTGAATTTAACTTAGGAATTGACACGGAGTCCAGAAAACACCTACCCTCAGCCTCTAACTCGAGATCGGTTGTTCTAGAATATAACTGTTCATAGAAAATTTTAAACGAGTCATTGATCTTATAGGGGTCGGAGGTCACCTGGCCCAAGGGGTTCGGGAGGGACACTATGTGCGACGGCTGGTAGGTGCCCTTAAGGAGCCTGGAGAGCACTCTTCCTGCCTTATTCCCGTATCTAAACAGGATGGATGTCAGATAGGATCATTGAACCTCCTCCCGTCTATCTAGCCCTAATTCGAAGTCCCTTCTCGCTGCTTCCCAATCACGTCTGGATTCAGTCGTCTCAGACTGCAAGAAGTGTTGGTAAGCAGTGCTCACCCTTTCTGAGGCTACCCCATACGCCCTCTCAAGCTTGCGTCTGTAAGAGGTCATATATGCAATAATACTGTCTCGAAGGACCGACTTGGCCGTGGCCCAATAAAGTGAAATATCCTCTATATGCTCCGTGTTGGTCGCCGAGAATTCTAGCCACCAGCCTCGTAGCATATCGGAAAACGCATCCGTTTTGAGGACATAGGAGGGGAACTCCAAATGAAATCGGAGCCTTTGGGGTAAGCTATCCGCTATTTCCACGAGGACTGGGGAATGGTCCAAATGACTATTTTCCAAGATCTCGGCGGAGATCGTTCTCCCTCCTAGACTGTTAGAGAGAGTATATGGTCCAGCCTAGAAAAAAAATGGCATGCATGGGAGAAGAAGGAATAATTCCCTCAAATCGGGATGGAAGATTTCTCCAAACATCCGACAAACCTGTAGAGTCCAAGAATGTCCGGAGAGTGCCCCCTCTGGAGCTAGTGGTGGTAGTCAGGATCTTAGGCGTGCCTGGTGCCTTTTTCCTATCCAACATGTCATCCAATACCACATTCATATCCCCTCCCAACACCACAGGGCGGGAGCCACCAGCCCGCACCTGAGAAGCAAGGTCAGCGAAAAAAGGATCACTCTGAGTGTTGGGGGCATAGACGTTGTACAAACTAAGCTGTGATCTCTTGTAATTTATCACCGAGTGAGATATCCTGCCCTCCCTATCTGATTCATGAGAAACTAGGGAAATGGGAAATTTTTGTGGATGAGTCGGACACCAGCCTACCCTCTACCGCCGGCGAGCCATATACATGGCCCACCCAATTCTCCATGCGAGAAAAATCCTCCCTTTCAGGTGGGGCCTCCTGAAGAAAGACACGTCAGGACCCAAGTTTTTTTAAGAGACGTATTAAATTTTTTACTCGCTTGTTAGGGAGCGAAGCCCTTGATGTTCCAAGATAAATTTTCATGGAGGGTATAGAAAGGGGCAACCAAAAAGGGAGCCCCCTGTAAATGCGGTCCAATGGTAGAGGGATAGGCCAGGGCTTGGGGTTAACAGAGGGACTCCCCCAAAAAAATATAAACTTTTGAACCACAAACAAAAAAAAAGCATAAACATAACAAGAAAAATCCCCAAGAGAAACCCAAAAGCTTTTCTAGCTCCTTTAACTTTGGGGTTTTCATTTTTTCTGGTGGGGGGGGCCAACGGGGGAGAAAAGAAAAGGGGCACTTCCCAACGCCAGCGTTCCCGCACCAAAGAATTTTGGGGGAAAAAATTTTTTCCCAAAATCCCAATAAAGTTAGTAAAAAAAAGGTCGGGGTAAAAAAATAAAGCTGAGAACTGTTCCCAGAAGAGCAGCAAACAAACAAGTTCAACCACCAAATTTCAGCATTTAAGCACTAGGAATCAAAAAGGTCCGAGGCCAACCCAAAAACTAACAAACAAAAAAAGGAAAGGAAAAAATGCAAAGGAAATAGAGAAAAATAAGACCCTGGACCCGCGTCATGGGTTGGCCGGAATCACGCCCCAAACCAACGGGATGCAGTCCTAAAGATCCGGACACCCTCAAGGGGGCGCTGCGGGGCGAATCGGGGAAAAACACGTCTGCCGGGAAACGTTGGTCGACGGGGATAAGGGGGCCCCCAAGAGTGGTGGGGAGACGTGGGTAAATGAGTTTCCCAGCGGGAGTTGGGGGAGGAATTCGACGGTCCCCAAGCCAGTGCCCTGAAAAAATCCCTGCGTCTTGGGAGACAAAAATGTTTGGGCAATATTCGGGAAATGAACCTTCAAGGTAGCAGGGTACGGGAAAGTTGAAAGCGGATCTCCGTGGAAAAAGGGGGGGGCAGCTTTTACTAAAAGCTCTCTGCGTCTAGAACCTCCACAGAGAAATCCTCAAAGAGAAAACCCTTTGGCCCCGAAGGAGCAGAGTTGAGCCCAATCTTCTGTAGGCCCCAAGAGTCCTGTTTGTCCTGTAGTCAGATATTTCGCTATCATGTACGAGGCTCCTTTTCTGGCGGGGTAGGTGAAACTCTACCTGCAGCGTCCGGGCCAATACGGTGATCCCCCTCCACCATCAATTTTTGGCAGACCCAAAGCCAGGAGCTCCGCTTGGAAGAGATCAGGACTCAGGGGGTTTTAATTGATTTTGGAGACCGACCAACCCATATTGCTCCCGCCTGGAGAGTTCTCAAGGTCTACCATTCGTTCAAGAAATAGCAGAATAAAAGATTTTCTACTGATCTCAGGATCTTGTTTTGCAGGGACACGTTTTCTTGACTCCAGCTGCTGGACTCGGCGTCCACTTCATCCAGGCGGGTCTCATGATCCTGGAGAACCTTATGGATTATGCTCATGGACCCTGCAGAGTGTCTCCAGCGGAGGACCTGGAGGTCTGGGGCGATTTGCCTGCCTACCTCCAGCGCGGGGCTTTGTAGTCAATGCAATGGCAGCTGCTTTCCCTTCCCCGCAGTCGGCGATGAGGACGCATTCCCCCCAGGGGTCCCCGGCGAGGCTCTCAACTGCGCTCCGGTGGCCTGTGTAGCGGCGTGGCCGCCAACTTAACATCCCCACGTGGTGTGCGACGGCAAGTGACGGCGGGTTCTTTGTGTCAGCTGTGGACAGATACCCGTCTCCATAAAACCTTACGAGCCGCTGTGTTGTGTGTCCCCCCCCAGGATCTGGAGCGGTATGGGCCCGCCGAGAGGGCTAAAATGCTGGTTAATATGAGGTGCGGGGCAGCGGAGAAGCTCCTACACCTCGCCTTCGCACAGGCGCAGCTCCGGAACCAAGAAGCCAATGTTAGTTAGTTCTTTTAAGGACGTCCAAAAAGCAAAAACGTTGGAGTAACTTTTATAAATACATAGGTTTACTTACAGCATTTATTATAATCCAGATTTGCATTTCCATTTCTGAAAGCTTTATTGGTTAAATCTTCAAGCATATTTTGCTGTCTAAACATCTGCTTAAAAAATTGCTTTAGTGATTGGTATTCTAAAAAGTGTACAGATAAAAGTGTATTATATGAGTTTTACTATCCTGTTAGAGATGTGCCAGGAGACTCACTTGATGAGCTGTTTTTCCAAAGAAGTCAAAATATTGTGTATAAAGTTTTGGACAATTATTATTTGCTATAACTCAGGATCTGTACAAGAGAAGAACTGTGTATAAAAAATGGCTCACATTTTTATCTAAAATATATATAAACTCTTACATAGTGTTTACAGTCTTTGAGTCGTCCTCTTTGGCCAAGTTCTTAAAAAATATTTCAGCCTATTCATAATTGTATCTTTTTCTAGCTAGTTGACACCTAAGGCAATGTTCACACGGATTATTGCCGACGTAATTGTGGGGACGGATTTCGCCCCGTATATTACCCGGCATCCGTGCCATGGGGCGTGGTGCGGGGCCGGCAGACGACGGACCCAATAGACACTCATTAATTCACGGTTCTAACAGGCAAGTAAATAATGTGCCATTACACTTCCACCCCCTCGGACGGAATTTGCCGAGCGGGGAGAGAGACGGAAACCACAGTTCTCTAAGAGAACCGTTGGGATTAACCTGAAGATACTGGACGGATTGGAGCCGTACTGCAGCGCAAATACGGCGCGCAGTACAGCTCCAATCAGTCCTAGAATAAGCCGTGTGAACGAGGCCTAATACATATTGTTGATACATATCCTAATATATACTAACAAATCTAAAACTATATATTTCCTATAGACTAGCTCCTCTGACTGCCAGTACACCCACATACTGCATTGCATGTGCCATGCCAAATTGGGCAAATGAAAAATACCGAGGTAAAAATACTGAAATAACTTACACAAGTGATGGATTTTTACACATTTTTGGGAGTTTTTACTCATACATGCCAGCCATTTACATGTGCTTATAAACCAGGTCTTAGATGCAGTATTACAGCTGGCAACACTGTACATTGTTTTCTTTTGATGATGATTGTACATTATCCACTCTAGCATTAAAGGGGTATTGCCATTTCATTGATTAGCTTTAAACATGTAGGCAAAGGTAAATAAAGGCTATTACCAAATACATTGCTGTTGTTATTTTGCTTTATTTTAGATATCGAGCAGTTATCATCTCCTGCTTTCCTAGGTTACCGACCATCTCTCTCTGCTCTAACAGACTCTAGCAACAGTGGCTGGGATGGTGACGTCACTCTCTGCTAAGTGTTACCTGCAAGACAGAGCTTGTTTACATTATTTACTGACAAAGTTTAATGCTTTAGAGCTCTGGAGCCTTGTGCCCTATTGTTTAGGCTAATCATCACTAATGTCCCTTTAACAGGCTCAGCTAGGGATAGAGCTGTTATGCCAATCACTGCTATAGACATGCCTACAGCCTAAACAGGTAATGTGAGCCTGAAGCTGTCTGTGTTTCTGTGAGTTTCAGAAACGGTTTATCTTATTAAATATTATGGTCCTACCTAGTCCCCTGGTATTTTATTCTCTTCATTATCTCCTCAGTATTCTAAGATCTGCCAACTACTCTCTTTTCCCTACTTTTCTTTTTCTTAAAGGGGTGAAGTAAGTTAAGTTTCTGTTTGACAATAAACTACAAGTGAGGGAAGGCCACCCTATAGCCGATCAGTGTGTGCCGTAATAAATACTGTTTTCTTAAGAAACTGATTTCTTTTAATGGTTGGAAGATGATATTGCCACTCTGAAGAACGGCTGGGATTCCTATGTTACTCAAGTATCTAAAGACTTTGTAAATAAAGATCTCCAAATTCAGACTCTTCAAGACACAGAGCAGAAGATGAAAGCTGAGATGGCAAAATACCAAAAAGACATTGAAAGGTAAATGACGAGGGAGATTGTCTTCACAAGAATAAAATCTTAGATTTCAGTTAGTTGCACGTAATGTGGTGATGATAGTTTATAGTTACATAGTACGGGTGAAAAAAGTCATATGTCCATCAAGTTCAATCAAGATTGGGGGAAAATATGGGTGAAGGGAAGGTGATAGAGAGTTTTTAAGCTTTGTTTCCCCTACTGATAACGACTTGGAATCCATAGGGCAAGAACCAATCTGGCCTAAAGGAAGATTTTTTTCCTGATCCCAGTTGCCATCAGACTGGATCCAGACATTTTATACAGCTATATAAGTATTATTAAGTAGCAACTAATTACCTAAGCCTGTCTTGAAAACCTCGCCTATTTCAGCTCCTCAGGCGACTGTTCCACAGATTCACAGTTCTCATGGTGAAGAAGCCTTTTCTTCTGTGAACATTGAATTTTTTTCATCTTTTTTTTCTCCAGGAAACACAGTCTTACTTGAGAATATTGATGTGCAGTATATTTTTACACCTTAACTTAAATATGAAACTCATATTACTACTAAAACAGGAGGGCAGTGAAGAGGCACTAAGAAGCTATAGGGAAAAAAATAAAGTGTGTAAAATAAGGATAAAGGAAGCAAAGCTGGAGACGGAAAGACAAATTGCTATAGAAAGAAAAAAATAACCCAAAATATTTTTTTAACTATATAAATAAGTAAAAAGATTAAAACGGAAAATTTTTGGCCTTTGAAAAATATTTAGGGAGAGACAGTAGAGGGCGATAGAAAAAAGCAACGTATTAAAACACTTTTTTCTCCACTGTATTTACCGAGGAGGATGACCTTCCTGTTGAACAGAGAGATGGGGTAAACTCCAACTTAAAAGTTTCTTGTCAAACCCCAGGAAAAGTGCAGCTCGTCTTAGGAAGATTAAAATGGGACAAATCCCCAGGTCCAGATGGAAATTACACCCAGTGTCCTAAGAGGTGTTAAGTGATGTCATAGATAGGCCCCTATTCTTAATATTCATGGACTGTCTAATAACGGGGTATGTCCCAAAGGATTGGCGCATAGCAAATGTGGTGCCAATATTCAAAAATATCCAGGAAACTATTGGCCAGTAAGCTTAACCTCTGTTGTAGGTAAAATGTTTGAAGGTTTTCTCAGAGATGTTATCCTGGAGTATCTCACTGAAAATAAATGTATAACGCCGTTCCAGCGGGGTTTTAAAAAGGGGGATGGTTTCCTGTCAGACTAATCTCATCAGCTTTATGAGGAAGTCATTTCTAGACTGGGATCGGGGTGAGGCACTGGATGTCATATATCTAGATTTTCTAAAGCAATTTGATACGGTGCCACATAAAAGGTTTGGGAAATAAAAGAGAATTCTTGGACTGGGGGAAAATGTGTGCAAGTGGGTAAGCAACTGGCTCACTGATAGAAAAACAAAGGGTAGTAATTAACGGTACAAACTCAGACTGGATCCTGTTACTAGTGGGGGTTACCACAGGGTCAGTATTGGCCCTATCCTCTTTACATTTTCATTAAAGATCTTACACAGGGAATTTCACAGTAAATATCGATCTTTGCAGACGATACTAAAACCTGTAAAGTATCAACACAATAGAGGATAATATGTTATTACAAAGGGATCTGGATAAGTTGGGGGCCTGGGCAGGGAAATGGCAGAATGAGGTTTAAAAACTGATAAATGCAAGGGTTTTGCACATGGGGAAGAGAAATCCATTACATGATTACATGTTAAATGAAAAAACACTGGGTAAAAGTGACATGGAGAAGGACTTGGGAATCCTGGTGGACAGTAAACTAAATTGTAGCAGCCAGTGTTCAGGCAGCAGCAGCCAAAGCAAAATAGGATCATGGGGTGCATTAAAGGGGCAAAAGATTTACATGATGAGAAAATTATTCTCCCAAATTTTACAAGTCCTGGTTAGACCCCACATGGAATATTGGTGTACAGTTTTGGGCACCAGTGCACAGGAAAGACATTTTAGAGCTTGAACAGGTACAAAGCGGGCAACAAAAAATAATAAAAGGACTGGGTGGACTACAGTACACAGAAAGATTGGCAAGATTAGGGTTATTTAGTTTAGAGAAAAGAAGGCTTCGGGGGGCATAATAAATAGTTTTAAATACATCAAGGTCAATATAGAGATCTCTCCCAAGATTTATTTATAAAACAGGGCTGTATCTAAACAAGGGGGCATCCTTTACGTCTTGAGGAACGAAAGTTTCTACATAAACAAGAAAGGGATTCTTTACTGTAAGAGCGGTTGAGACTATGGAATTCTTTTGCCAGAGGGACTTGGGCATGGTGGAATTCAATAACCGAGTTCAAAAAGGGGTTTGGATCATTCTGGAGCGTAAATAAAATAACAAGTTATAGTGACTAGGATAGGAGAGGGTGTCATTGATTTCCCGGGATTTTTTGATTGCCAGATTGGAATCAGGAAGGATTTTTTCCCTAAAATGAGGACAATTGGCTTCTACCTCATTGGGGTTTTTTTGCCTTTCGGATCAAACCCCCTTAGCACAACAGGCTGAACTAGATGGACGACTTGTCTTTTTTTAGCCTTACAAACTATGAAACTATATCTTATTTCCATGAAAACCGTTAGGCAGGGTTCACACGGCATAATTGCACCCCGCGATGCGGGGGGGGCGGAAGCGCGCAGCCCCATAGACATTCATTACTAGCGGCGCGTATTAGCCGCTAGTGATTGACATGTCACTTATCTCCCCCCACGGCGTATTGTGCGAGCGGGGAGAGGAGACGTAATCCATAGTTCTCTATGAGAACTATGGATTACCGTAATGACTGGGACGCAGTACCGTAATGACTGGCGCCGTACGGCGCGAAAAACGGGGCGAGATACATCCCAATTAAAGCTGTGTGAACATAGCCTTACTGTCCTTCGTACTACTTTGACTTTTTTAGGCGTCATGTATTGTAATATGACACAGATAAGCTATCCTTGAAGCAAATCTGTCTGGTGGTTACCCTATCTGAGAGCAGGATTTGATAAAGAAAGAAGCTGAGTTCTGTAATCTATATAAAGGACTGCATGATATAAAGTGCTTTGTACACACCCTGATACAGTGTAAGCTGTCAGTCACTGTATGTGGGTGGGGTATGCAAGACTTTCATTGTCTCTAAGGCTAAATCCACATACAAAGGACAAAATACTGTTGGATCCTGAATCAGAATCTGACATTATTTGAACAGTAGTTACACAAAACCTGAGGATTTCTAACTCGTTGTTGGTTTTTTGCTGCAGTTTTCTGGGTCAGTTTTCTCATGTTTTTTGCAGACAATGCATCATAGAGCACTGGTGAGTTTTTACACGGATCCATGCCAAAAACGTGCACAATGCTTTCTGGTCGTTTTTCATGCCATCCTATTGGCTTCAATAGTAAATTTTCTGCTGTTTTCAGAGGGAATCCGACGTGAGAATGTACATGTTCCAAGTTTTTTGAAAAAGCAGCGGTTTTTAAATCTGACCTCAGAAAATCAAAGTTGAATGTATTACAACTCATATTTTCTATTGAGGTTTATGGGGATGGTTTTACAGTTGGTTTTGACAGTTTTGCCAAATCTATGTCAAAAACAGACTGTAAATAATTGCTGTGTAGACGGACCCTAAAGGAGTTCTATCAGACTCGACTCTGCTCTTTGTCAGAAATCCTGTACTTAAAGGGATTGTCTCACTACATTGAATCATCTTACCTCAGTCCTGTTTTCGTAGCTTCAATTTGCATTCAGGGGCGGGTTACTGGCTTCTACTAGGCTGCAGTAGAAGACAGGTCTGTAGCTATAGAAACCATTGCTGGCAGCATATCGTGAGAGATTGAACAGGTCTGTAGCTGTAGCAACCTGAGATGCTGAAGCAACAGGGGATATCTCGGGATTGGTAGGACACTGTTAATGGACATGTGTTGCAAAGTGACTTGTTTTTGCAAGATCTTTAACATAAAAAGCAATCTTTGTAGTGAGACAACCCTTTAATCACAATAACCTACTTATCACAGTGTTTAACTTCTCACCCAATATCATATTCTGCTCTCAGAGTAAGGCATTAAACACCTGACAGGTTCACTTTAGGCTAAATCATCAGTTTATGATTGGTGGTGACCTGACCACTGCTATCTTTGTCTTTATATGGAAAAAAGGGGCCACTGTGCTTACTAGAGGTCTATAGCCCCCTCACTGCTGTAACTAGCTCAGTGTAAGCTGTTGTGTGGACGTGTCTAGTACTGCAGCTCAGCACCATTCAATATATCTGCAGTACCAAACATAGCCACATGGACATGAGTGGCGCTGTGTCGGTTGCAGGGATGAAGAAGCCGCATTCCACTGCAGATTCCCACTACTAACACAAGGGCATATCTTAAAATATTATGGAAAAAATTACAAACTATTACAAATAGCTGTTTTCTTCCAGCATATTACTGAGAGGAAAAGGCCATATAGGGTTTGTATGGGATCCATCAGTTTACCATTATTTTTTTACTGGGAAGATAGGCATAGCGGACTACGTTATTCTGCCTGTAAAAAGCCATAAGAACCTAATGTAACAGAGACGAAACTGGAAATCTCATTTAATTCTTGTATAAGTCCCTTGTTTATTTTCCACTTATGGAATTAAGGGTTCATTTTTATTGCGGTCACTAGATGTCACTGTTTAATTATAATAGCCCTTTCATATACGAGCAGTTCACAGACAATGTCCTTACCATGTAGAATGAAAACACCGGAGGGAAATGGATAACAGTACTGATCTCCGTTTTCTATAGGGTCAGCTTTGTGTCCGATGCATACTGCTAGATGGCTTTCAGACCCCCCAAAAAACTCTTATCTGTATTTAACTTCTTTAAAAATAAATGTTATTTCTGTACTACAAGGCTTCAATAAACTGCTGCTCTTCATGTATGTTAGTTATAAAGCTTAGTGTACTCCACTCCTCTGGTTGCCTGCAGCTGTGCATTTACTAGCCTCAATGATGTTGTTTCCAAGGTAACATAACATCGAGGCTGCACTATCCATCGGATGTAGACTGCGATGACATTTCATCAATAGTAATATCCAGGTCAATCATTAGATGGACGAAGTAAGGTCCTATTTTAATAATAGCAATTGGGGGTCCTGTGGACGTCTTGTTAATTTTTTTTAATGCATTATACAAATGATGAGCTGGGAAGAAGCAAAAGAAGACAAGTCAGTCACTGAGATATAGCTGCCTCCGCGAGCTAAGATCCGGAAAACCTACAACCTATCATATGTAGTTAGTAAGCAGATAAATAGTGGTGCAGATGTCTAAATAAACCGTTCACATCCCTGCTTTAATTTTTCACTGGTAAACGAGAGCCGGAATCTGAATTTTAAAAGCAAATGCTTAAAAGAGTTGTCCATTTTATATTGTTTTTATTTAACCCCTTCCCGCCACGGCCTATTTTTTTTTCTCATGTCTGTTTTTCCCTCCTGGCCTTCCAGGAGCAATAACTTTTTTTATTTTTCCACCTATCAAGACAAATGAGGGCTTTTATTTTGCGGGACAAGATGTACTTTCTAATTCATATTACCATAAAATACACTGGGAAACCGCAGAAAAATTCTGAGTGAGGTAAAATGTGAAAAAGTACTTACGTCATGTTTGCAGGAGTTTTGTTTTTACGGCGTTCAATCATCAGTATAAATTATGTGTTATCTGTATTCTACAGATTGATACAAATCTGACAATACCAGATATGTGCGGTTGTCATTATATTTTGGTGCCGTAAAAAATTCCAAACATTTTCTATTTTTCACATTTTTACCGTCCCGCCATTTTCTGCGGCCAAAAACTTTTTGGTACTGTAATATAGTATAATGCTGCCACATATCACCACCACATAGTGACTGAATAATATTGCCACACCATAGCAACATATCACCACAACACACTGGCTGAATAATACCATCACATATCACCACCACATAGTGGCTGAATAACACTGCAACATCATGACCACATATCAGTTCTGCCACACCATTACCACATATCATTAATGAACAATTTTACTATGACCAATGTAACTGCTATGTAGTGACCGTACAGTGGTAGATACGAGTTGTACACAGGTGCTTTGCACACATATAAGTGATTACAGTAAAGTTACATCCAGTGTCTCACAGGATGAGTTGTTCTCTTTCCCTTTTTTTTCTGCACCTGGCCCTGATTGTCTGATTGACATGACAACTTCTGGCCACGACTCTTCTCTGTAGAATCTACCAAACAAACATCCTCACTTTTCAGCTCTTCTCTACCAATTCCTACCTCTCTGTAAACTCCCATTCTATAGCGCCCCAAATGTTAGTAATGACCCCCTTGTGACTCTAACATTAAAAGTACCCCCAAACTGTGGAGGCTATGGGGTTCCCATTTGTTCACCAAGTTTTTGTCTCATTTTGTGTACCCATTTAGGAGGTAGTAATGTAGGTACACCACAAATTAGGTAGGCAGATAGGTAAACCCCCTTTTAGGTAGGGAGTCCTCACTTAGGTAATAATAGAATTCTGGGGGAGCGTGATTAGTTTATATTGTATCCTGTACTGAATGGGCAACAGTATAGCGGCTGGAAAGAGAGATGACCCTGGCTGCTGCATTCAGGACAGATGGGAGAGGGGAGAGTTTACAGAGAGGGAGACCAATAAGCAAGGAGTTACAGTAGTCAAGACGAGAATGAATAAGAGCAACAATGAGGGTTTGAGTTGTTTCCACAGTGAGAAAAGGACGGATTCTGGAGAGGTTCTTGACATGCAGGTGACGGGAGCGGGCAAGGGATTGGATATAGGGGGTGAAGGACAGATCGGAATCTAGTATAACCCCAAGACACCGGGCCTGTTGCCTAGGAGTTATGGTGGTGCCACACACTGAGACAGAAATAGCAGGGTGAGGTCGGTTAGTAGATGTTGCCTAGGAGTTATGGTGGTGCCACACACTGAGACAGAAATAGCAGGGTGAGGTCGGTTAGTAGATGGTGGGATGACTAGGAATTCAGTTTTAGTAAGGTTTAGTTTGAGATAGAGGGAAGACATGATGTCAGAGACAGCGGACAGACGGTCACTGATGTTTTGTAGCAGGGCAGGAGTGATGTCTCGGGAAGAGGTGTATCGTTGAGTGTCATCAGCATAGAGATGGTACTGGAAGCCAAATCTGCTGATGGTTTGTCCAAATGGTGCTGTGTAGATAGAAAAGAGGAGAGGACCAAGAACGGATCCCTGTGGAACACCAACAGCGAGAGGAAGAGGAGAGGAGGTAGAACCTGCAAATGAGACACTGAAGGAGCGGTCAGAGAGGTAAGATGAAAACCAAGCGAGAGCAGTGTCCTGGAGGCCAATGGTGCGGAGCATGTTGAGGAGAAGTTGGTGATCAACAGTGTCAAATGCGGCAGAGAGATCCAGAAGAAGCAACAATGAGTAGTTGCCCTGAGATTTAGCAGTGAGGAAATCATTGGAGACTTTAGCTAGAGCAGTTTCTGTGGAGTGTAAAGTACTGAAACTTGATTGTAGAGGGTCGAGAAGAGAGTTGGCAGAGAGATAGCGGATTAGGGGAGAGTAGACCAAACGTTCCAGGATTTTAGAGATAAAGGGAAGGTTAGAGACTGGTCTGTAGTTGGCAGGGCAGGACGGGTCCAGAGAGGGCTTTTTCAGTAAAGGAGTTATAACAGTGTTTTGGTTTTTTTTACCAATACATTTTTATTGAAAATTTTTAGAAGAAAATCAATGTAACATAGCTTACAATTTGATTATTCATATAATTGTACAACAAGTACATTAATATAAAAGTAGTAGTCGCTAGTTTGAACAAGCAAATAACAGACACTGGATTGTAAAACAACCATTGTATAACAAACAGTATACTTAGATTACCGTCAAGTATAAAATTGTTGGAATAGCTATAGAATCTTATTGTTTGCGTTGTATGAGAGACATATCCAGGTGAATCTGGAAGCGATATCTGAGTATGTATGAGCTAATGAGTTAGAAACTGGCTAACATACAGCTTATAAATTACAGCTAAGCTCTATTACAAGGTTACACCGGATGTAAACCGATCTTCATCCTCGGGAAGGATCTTTATAATACAGTTAAGAAGTTTATTCCAGTTCAAACAGGAGTAAGTAGAATTGTTGTACTCAACTCATATGAACTTGGGGGAAGGCAGGAAAAGAGGGGGGGGGGAGAAATAGGGAGGGGGTTACTGGGCACATCGGCAAGGCCATTTCCATTATGATATAGCTGAAAATATCATATTTGAGAGAACGTATAGTCTTCCATCCGTTCTGACCAGTGCAGAAAAAATTTTGCGGCTTTTCCTTCTCTAAAGGCTAATATTTTTTCATACATGCAGTTTGTGGAAACAATATCTGTGACCTCATCAATTGAGGGAGGAAGTATAGCTTTCCAATTTCTAGTAATGGCTAGTTTAGCTGCCAGGAGGATATGACATACTAATTTTCTATTTATTAGAGGAACTGTGTCAATGCCAATCAGGAAAAGGGCGAATTCTGGGGAGTGAGGGCATTGTATTTGGGCATACTTAGAGGATAACGTTATGATATTACCCCAGAATTGCGTCAACATGGGGCAGCTCCAAAATATATGAGTGAGAGATCCTTGTAGGCCACAACCTCTCCAACAGTTTGCCGAATGTAGTGGGTATATAATTGATAGGCGGAGAGGAGTGTAATACCATCTAGTTAGGAGTTTTTGGTATTGTTCCTTAAAGCTAGTGGAGGCGGAGGATTTGTGAGCCCAAAGTAACACTGTTGCCCATTGGGATTCCGAGAATGAAATGCCCAATTCTCGTTCCCATTTGACAATGTTATCTGTCTTGACAAAACCAAGGTTGTTACTAATTATGTTGTACAGAATTCTTGAGCTTTTTTGAGATTTAGAGATTTTGTGGTCAAGAATGGATAAGATTGGCGTAAGGATTCTGACATTCTGGGTAGGGTTTCGTCTTAAAAAATGGACAATTTGGTAATATTGGAAAATATCTTTAGATGGGAGGTTGTATTTGGCTTGAAGGGAAGAAAAAGAGAGGAGTGTATCATTTGCAAACAGATCCTGGATTTGTGTTATACCATGATCTTCCCAGTAGTTGAGAGAAATGTGAGGCAAAGGAGTATTCAACGCCCGAATCGGGATTGGTAGGGTACTAGAGGCTACGAGTGGGTATGAATCGGGGTTCAACATGTTCCAATATTTTAATGATGTCCTGATCGGCATGGATTGGGTTCTGTCCATTGCATTCACTGAGTATGGATTTATTAATCTAGTTTTTAAAGACACGGAGTTCAACATATCTGTTTCCATAGCAACCCATAGCTTATCGTTTGAGGCATTCCACCAATGTTGAATTTGGTTGATAGTGACCGCAATATGATAAGCTTTCAATGAAGGGAGGCCCAGACCCCCAAACTTTTCGCTTTTATACATAATACATGCCTTAACACGGGGACATTTTGATTGCCATATATATTTGTTCATTTGAGCTTGGAACATGGAGAATATGGAGTTTGAAATGTGGATGGGTAGAGTTCTCAGGAAGTAGAGAATTTTAGGAAGAATGAGCATTTTATAAAGAATGATACGGCCTAGCCATTAGTTGTCTATTTTGGAGAGTTTATTTAATTCTTTTTGCATATTTCCATGTAAGGGGATAAAATTTGACTTTAATGAGTCTGAATTTCTTTTAGTGAATGCGATCCCCAAATAGGGGATGGAATGTGTTTGCCATTGGAATGGAAAGGAATTTCTGAGTTTAGAAGCTTCTGATGTTTTTAGATTGAATTCCAGAACCATAGATTTGGATGAGTTAACTTTGTAATAAGAAAGTTTACTGAATGTGTCAAGGATCTTAACAAGTGAGGCTAGAGATTTCTTAATATCATGATGTTAATAGGGTATGTCCAAGGATTGGGCATCAAATGTGTGCCAATATTCAAAAAGGGGTCAAAAAGTCGATCCAGGCAAAATAGCAGTAGCTTAACTCTGTTGTAGGTAAAATGTTTTGAAGTTTTCTCAGATCTATGGAGTATCTCACTGAAAATAATGAAACGCCTTCAGCGCTGGTCATGAAGGATCGGTCCTGTCCAGAAATTATCGCTCTATGAGGAAGCAGTAGCTAGACTGGATCGGAGTGAGGCACCTGGATGTCATATATCTAGATTTTTCTCAAAGCATTTGATAGGGTGCCATAAATGGTTGGTAAATAAATGGAATGCTTGGACGGGGGAAGAGTGTGCAAGTGGGTAAGATAACGTCATGTAGAAAACAAAGGTATGAATTAACGATTCATACTCAATGGATCGCTGTTAATATGGGGTACCACAAGGTCAGTATTGGGCCCATCCTCTTTAACATTTCGTTAATGATCTACACAGGTAAGTCAACTGTTAGAAGTGGGAATCGATTTTGCAGACGATACTAAGCTCTGTAAAGTAATAACACAATGAGGATAATTGTTATTACAAAGGATCTGGTTAAGTTGCGAGGCCTGGGCAGGAAATGGCAGATGAGGTTTACACTGATTAATGCAAGGTTTGTACATGGAAGAGAAATATTACATGATTACATGTTAAATGGTAAAATACACTGGGTAAAAGTGACATGGAGAGGATTGGTACATGGTGGACAGTAAACTTAATTGTAGCAGCAGTGACCAGCGCCAGCAGCCAGAAGCAAATGGATCATGGGTGGATAAATGGGGCATAGATGCACATGATTGAAACATATTCTCCATTATACAGCACTGGTTAGACCACACATGGAATATTGGGACAGTTTTGGGCCCAGTGCACAGGAAGACATTGATAGAACTTGAACAGTTACAAAGGCTGGGAACAAAATATAAAAGGGATGGTGGACTAAGATACCAGAAAGATTGGAAGATTGGGTATTTAGCTAGAGAAAGAAGGCTTGGGGGGACAATAAATTGTTTATACATCAAGGTTTTAGAGTTCTCCAAGATTTATTATCACTGGGCTAGTATCTAACTAAAGGGCATCTTCTACGTCCTTGAGTAACGAAAGTTTTTACATAACATAGAAAGGACCATCTTACTGTAAAGCAGTGAGGGACTATGGAATTCTCTGCCAGAGGACTGGTCTGGTATTCATACGAGTCAATAAGGGTTTGGCCATGTATTTTGGAGCGTAATATATAACATAGTTACGTGACTAGGTTCAGGAGAGGGGTCTTGTCAGGATTTTTCTGTTGCTGATTGGAGTCAGAAGATTTTTCCTCTAAAAGAGGACAATTGGCTTCTCTCTACTTGGCGCTATTTGCTTTTATCAAACCTTAGCAAACAGGATGACATAGGACGGAGACTTTGTCTTTTTTAGCATTACAATATGAATCTTAAAGATTGTAGGGTTCGATAAAGATTACATCCACGTTCAGCTATAGAAGATTATGAGTGGGAATGTTTGCTATCTGAATTCCAGAAAAGCCGGGTCCAGCGAGGATGGCATTCTGCCAGGTTCCATGATGAGGACAATAGTAGGGGGAGATGGGCAGCCTTTGTCTCGTACCATTAGTATTTGTAGATGCTTTAGAGAGTAAGCTTGGATATTAGGCCGAAGGTGTGAATGAGGGATGTTGCTTGAAAAATGGTCTGAACATCGAAGTTTTCCAATATTTAAAGCAAAGGTCCATTGTGTGAGGCTTCTCTGCGTCTAGTGAAAGGAGCAGAGAAGCATTTATCTGGTTCAATGTAGGGTGTATGATCTGAACAGACGTTAGTTGTCCGGCCGTCTACCTTATGAATCCTCTGATGGCCCTTATCAGCGATGGCAGATGTCCACCAGTCGATTTGCAATCATTTTAGCATATATTTCTTGTATTATTTAATAAAGAGATTGTCCGAAAATTAGCAGGAGTATCAGAGGTTTTCCCAGTCTTGGGATGGACTATAGTCGACATTGTAGCATCGTTGTAAGGTACTTCGCACATAGCCCGAGTTACAGAATCGACCAGTGATGGGACCAAGAACTGAGGAAAGCTTGAAATCATTCTGTAGAGGAACATCTGGTCTGGGGTTGCTTTGGAGAGTGTAATAAGATACTGGATAGTCCCTAAATGTTTTGGTTACAAAGGAGGTGGAGGGATAAAAAAGAAAATTGCGTGGGAGATGGGTTTGGGTAGACGATATCTTTAGATTATATCAATATGGTGAAGTTCTAAGGCATCGGCTTGGCTGTGATTTGTTATTTATGAGACCATCATTAGACTCAGGTATGGTATGGCCGATGTGGCGTATTGCAGGGACTGTTATGCCATTGTTTTGATGTTTGTTCAAGATTATAGTAGTTAAATTTTATGTTTTGGTAGTGATTGTCAAAGTTCTCTAGGGGTTCTCTCATAGTGCAGCTTTATAAAATTCAAGGTGATTTAAAGGACGAGTTGTTTTGTTTATTTTCTAAATGGAATTGGTATTACTAGTTTATCCACTTTTTAAAGCCTATCTTTTTTGATTTTAGAGGACAGTTTAATAACCCCTTATGGGAGCTTTGGGTCCAAAAGATAAAAGGGTTGGTGCAAGCCTTTGGTTCAGTCAAAGTACTGTGATAGATGCTTTAAGATAGTTTTTTTTGAGAGTGGGATCTGATCAGAATTCTAACTTGTTTTTCCATGTAAACAGGCATTGGGCCCCAATTCGAGCCCGATTTTATTGACAATGAGGACAGGGGATGATCTGACCATGAGGGATATGCCGATGTGCACTTATCACTCTTTGCAGGTCTGCTTGTCCACCAGGAACATATCAATTCTGGAATAAGATTGATGCCTTGCGAGTAGTAGCGTAAACTCTCTTTTCATAAGGACAATGGAAAGGGCAGCACCTGGCATCGTAGAGGGAGGCTCGAAAGGCCAGTTTGCCGAAGACATGATGAGATAGACTTGAGTTCGATGAAGAGTCCATCGAGGGATCGAGATGATGTAAATATCACGCAGTTATTAGGAGTATTTGAGAATTTTTTTTTTCGCATTTGTTAAGAGAGAGTTTTGTTTATTAAATCTAATTGACGGGAGTTGGGAGCATTGAGAATTACAATTGTGTACGTCGCGATGTTTATTTTCACAAGACCATTATTATAATTGCGCTGGGGTCTACCTCTTGGTCAAGGAGACGAAAGGCCACTGTGTCTTTAATGGCAATAGCTACCCCGACTTTCTTTTTGTCTAGGCAGGAGAAGATAATATGGGGATACTTATGGTGGTGAAATCTAGGCGTGTCATTATGAACCAGGGTGGGGTCTCTTGTCAAAGATAAAATATATTCTGTTGTCGTGTAGTGGCTTCTTTCCAAGCCATTGAACGTTTAAAGGGACTATTCAATCCCCTAACGTTCATTGAGACCAACTTTAACTCCATTGATGGTGTGTGGTAATCGCTAA
Organism: Phyllomedusa bahiana; assembly: GCA_025379985.1. Lineage (NCBI taxonomy): Eukaryota > Metazoa > Chordata > Amphibia > Anura > Hylidae > Phyllomedusa > Phyllomedusa bahiana. Next base: position 9,479 of record JAODAL010005689.1, on the reverse strand, counting down.
AGTGATACGGCCAAGCCTTGTTACTGCAACATGGGCAGAGATGAATATCCAATGGGTGATGGATACCGATGTGACCAGGGGGAAGAGGGAGAGGGAAAGGTTAGGGAAAACCAATAAGAAATAACTTGTAACAAACATAAGTAGGCAGATAAAGTCTGTGCAAACGCCGGGGGCGGAGAATTTGCCTAAAGGAGACATTAACATTTCAGCCCTTGGTGGGTTCAGGTTAAGAGAATAAAGACAAGGTACATGAAATATTTACTTAATTGCAGTGGACCACTCCCTGGGTAACTTGGAGACAGACGGAGCAGCGGGTAGGGAGGCATCACTTGCAGACACGAGGTTCCAGTTTAGTAGCATTCTTTGTCCGCCTTCTGGGGAAGCAATGATGTGTGTTTTTCTATCTCGTCGAATTATCAATTTTGTTGGGAACCCCCAGCAGTATTGTATATTGTTGTTTCGAAGCACTGCCGTTACTGGTGCGAATCTTCTCCTAGCGTTTAAGGAAAATTGCGATAGATCCGCGAAGATTTTTGATAGAGATGTAGGAAGGACGGGAAGCTGGTCGGCTTTGCTTTGCTGTCTTGAAGGTACGGTTTTACATGGTAAAGTGTTTTCTGGCCAATAACATCGCAGGGTATTGTTATGACGCGTCTAGGTTTCTGGGGCCTTGGCAAGCGGTTGAGCTCTTTCCTATAGCTGAGTTCGTGTTGATCGAGCAGATTGGGGAGCAATGCTTGATTGAGGCTTTGGAGGTGTTAGTGTTGTATTCTGAGTTTGATGATCGGTTTTTGTCAGAATGCCTGAACTTCAAGAATTGTTTCTCATGCTTTCTATCCTCTAAGTCAGAAGTTTTTACTTTTGAGTTTGCTTAGCTCGCTCGCTCACATTATTATGGCTTGACCTAGTTATTGTGAACCTGAGAGAATTCCTCCTTTTTCGTTTCAACATGTTGTACTCTTTCTCCCACGCTATCCAAGTGACTTTTTTGAGCTGAAATGGAAGATTGCAGATTATTCTGTAGAGATGTGCCAAGAGCTAGCATCATGTCTTTCAACAAGGAGGGTGGCATGTCTTGGTCATTAATTTGGAAAGAGTCCAATGAATCTGGAGGGTGTTCAGACCCTCTAGCTTGAATGATAGTTGAACGCGGCTCCGCATCTGAGTCAGCCAGTTTTGCTCTTTGTTTGGCAGGGTTATTGTTAGGTGATCTTTGGTCTGGAGTAGTAGGACGATTGGCTGAGATCTCCATATCGGGAGGAGTATTCTTTGAATTTGTGTTGCTTCTTTTTATGGGTAGGGAATCCTTTCTAGGTTTAGTGACTGGAGCTGGGAGGTATTCGGCTTGCGATGATTGGGAAGACGAGCAAGAGGATTCTGGTAAGACTGAGTCCCAATGAAGAGTGTCTGGTTAGAACTCCGTCTGTCTCCAAACCCCTCCCTATATTGTTGTGTGTGAAGAAAGAAGTTAGATTTAGGGATTGACTCCTGTCTTTTGGTCTTTTGTGTGGACCCATTGAACGATGATCTCTAAGAATTGATACTATAGAGATGAGGGAGGAAGATAAGGGAGGAACCAATGGTATTAGATGGAGTGTCCACTATTACTCTTATACTTATAATGAGAAGCAGTGGGTGTTGATGAACCCCAGGGCATTGATAAGAGGAGAATTTAAATCATAATGCCTAGAATGTTAGGCCTATACTGTATCGTGGGCCTGGACACCCATGTACAGCTACGGATGGTAATAGGAGCCAAGAACCTCCCCGTCCTGCAGCTGACAATTCAGGGGTTTGTAGATAGCAGTATTAGGAGAGCAAAATATTGTAATGAGGTTGAAGCGCCACTAGATGGTAGCAGAGTACCATGTACGAGTAACCTGAATATGAATTATAGTAGACAAGTTCACAAGGTTTGTCTATATGTTTAGAGATGAGTATAGATATGTTTTGAATGATTCCAGGAGAAGGGGGGAGGAGAGTCAGTGCTGAGAATCCTTCAGCTCAGTGTAGGGTTTATCGAAGAAGTGAACTAATTACTGCAAAATATATACTCGTAGTTTTGTGGAGGTCAATGCAGGATCAGGTATATAAGAAACTGGTAGGATTCAGAGTACCTGTGTATAATGGGGCTGCTGCTGTGGATAAGTGTATATACACATCCAATTCCACATTAACATCACTATCACATTACTGAGATTATAAATCAATCTGAGAACAATGCTTGACCTGCAATCAGAGGTATGAGAGGCCCACAGATAAGATGACAAGAAACTATAACGGTCTTAGCAGGCAGGGCAGCAAGTCCCAGGGCAGAGGGGTGGGGGTCACCCGGAGAGCCCCAGGTCAATTAGTTCGGCCCCCAGGTGATTCGCAGTAGTCCAATACCAACTGGGACCAGAGCCCTGAGCTGACGCTGAGTGGGGTATACCTCAGCTATATATCCTAGATATAAACATGTGCCAATGGTAAGATTATAAAAACCTGAGGGGACTTTCAGACCAGTGGAGAGAGTTCTTGGGTACTGTGGTGAGTAAGGACGGCGATAATGGAGGGTAGTCAGAAGATAGCTTGCGTTCGCTGGTTTTCCTTGAGCAATCAGGCAGTCTGTGCTTGGTTTAACAGAGGGAGGAGGTAATGGTGTGTAGGGGCTTTGAGTTTGTCTTCTTCTCTACGTGTAGACAGTAGGGCCAAATTCTGTCCGTTTGTCGCACAATAATCTGTTCTGTCTGTAGGGCAGCAGGGAGGCCCAAAATGGCGCCCGGGACCTCTCCAAAAGCCCGCCAAAGACAAGTCACACAACCCCGGGGAAATGTCTATGGCCGTTTCCCCCAAATTATTGGGGGGAGGGGTTGGGGAAAGGGCTGTCCGGGCCCCGACCTTCGCTCTCTGGGAACCCTTTCTCAGTCCCCGGGGTTTTTGTGGTGGTGGGGGGTTTTTCCCCTAAAAACAGCCTGTTGGCTTGCGGGGTTTGTAGCGGGAAGGTGCGGCGGGCTCTGGGTCGAGTCGCTCCCTCCCCTCGGCGCAGGGGGATGTCGGGGCCTTAGGGGGGGTCGTACCTGGGAAGGGGGCTGCAGCCTGAGGGGCCCGCTCGCAGCCCCCGCGGCTGCGCGGGATCCGGGGGGGGCCCGGAGTTCCGCAGGGGTCGTCTCCGCCGTTCCTCAGTTCCGGTGCCGAGGGAAGGCAGCAGCCGGCAGTGGAGGGATCCGGAGCGAATGGTAAGTTCAGGAGAGGGAGTGGAGTTTAGCGGATCTCTCTCTTTTAGACTCCCGGTATGCGCCCGTACATAGACCCGCCAAGATGGCGCCGGCTGTTTCTGTCGGAGCCCGCCAAGTGTCTAGTCCCCTGGGTCCAGTCAGGGAGAGGAATTCTTTCTTCAAGAAAGCCGTGTATCGCAGGTATTGAGGCAGCTGGAGGTTTCCTGCTGGGGAGCTGTCACCAGTGTGCAGCGTCAATGGTGATTCTCCTGAGATGGGCACCAGGAGGCCTGGCGTCCGCGCGGGCCGGGGGAATCCCAACAGCAGGGCCTGGATTTCGGTTTTAAGGATTCCTCCGTGCGAAAAATCGGGCTCCGAGGTAAGATGTTGCTTCAATAAGCACGTTAGTTACGGAGAGAGCTCTGAAAAGAGCTATAAAATCCCCGATGGTGGTTGATTTTTCAGTGGTTCAGAGGAGCTGATGTGAAGCACATCTGACTCAATCAGCGTCCAGGCTACACCCCCGATTCCATTCTTTTTTAATATGGCTTGTGTCTTTCCACTTGTGTATTCAGTTCCATTGTCAGCACGCAATGTCTTTGGCATTCTTCCAAATTTGTTGGATACTTCAGCTAGGTACTCTTCTAGTTTCTCTGTACTTTATCTTTGCTATGAAGCAAGTATTCAATTGTAATCTTTGGGGCAATCATCAATAAATGTGAGAAAATATCTCTTCTTTCCAGGTGTTTGAGTACTCATTGGACCACACATCTGTATGAATCAAGTCCAGTGGCTGTGCTGATGTAGTGATGCTGTTTTTAGGAAATGATTTCCTTGTCATTTTACCTTTAAGGCAGCTAGTACAAATTCATCTTTTCCCGACTGCATTGGTCAATTGTAACGTTAGCAAGCTCTTCCTGAACTAGCTTTCTTATTGCTTTCTGGGTCCCTAATGCCCAGAACGTCTATGCCATAAAATGGATGCAATTCTCATGTTCTTGTTTAACAGTAAAAAAAACCTCCTGATATTGTAACTGGTTTCAATCCATCTTTGATATTTCCTTTTGCAAGAGTTATGAACCTCTCTTGTGATGATGCAGCTGTCATCCATAAAAGTAACTACATTCCCTGTCTTGTGAGTTTTCTTCACTGATAACAAGTTGCTTTCAAGACTTGGAACATAGAGCACATCCTTTACTTGGATCTTTCTGGTTTCTGTTGGAGAGACTTGGCAGTGGAGGTAGCCATCTCCTATTCCTTCTGCAACCCCTCTGCAATATCTGTGTGATTATATTGTATATTTGAATGGTAAAGCGTTTTTGAAACTACATCGGTCAGCAACCCCCCCTGCAATAAACTGTGGATTATATTGTATTTTTTGAATGTTACGTGTGTGAACTACATCCGTCAGCAACCCCTCTGCAATATCTGTGTGATTATATTGTATATTTGAATGGTATGTCATTCTGCGTGACTACAATCACCATCATCTTCCCCTAACTGCTGTTATGTCATTTTCCTATATTGTGTGTTCGGTATTTTTGCCTTGAAGTCCCAGCTCTGTTTCAAATAATTAGGATGTGTTTCTGTTTAAGTAAGCCTACACCCAAATAGCCTTTGAAGAACTTCCTTGCTGCTATCTCTTTATAACCCCACCCGTTTCTGTCACCTGAAAGTGGTGATCTTATCAATAGACACTATATATTGGGGGCTTTTGGTCTGCCAGCATTGATTAAGTGACAGCATTGATAAAGTGACTATGAATTTTGACCAAAGTGGGCAGGAGGGGCAGAAACGTATCTTTGTAAGTAGCTAGGCTTTCTTACCTACAGCTTTGTCACCATGCTTACATTTGCAATCTAACTTGCTGCCCTCTTCCTCCTTTCCTACCACCCGGTCATGCCTCCAAACAACTCTATCCACATTAGCTCCTCTCTCCTTCCCTCTACAATGCCCCAAACCCAAAAGCATTCTTACTTACTTTACCACCCCAAACCATCCTTTTTCCCGGGGTGCTGCACAAACACGCTCTATTCATCAGTGAACCATCTCAATCATTTTTTAATTTTTCTCCTGTTTCTTGTGCAGGAGACATCACCCCCAAAACCCCGGTCCACCTTTCTTTACTGCTCATCCCACCCCCTTTCTCCCACAAAACCCTGCAAACCTGCGAAAAAATTTGTTGTATTTTCTTTCCTCTCCCTTTAAAAATGTGCTTTGTGGAACGCCCGTCCGCTGTAATAAACTCACTGCGTCCATGACCTTTCCTTTCTAACTCCCTAAATCCCTAGCTCTCACAGAAAAACTTGGCTCCGCAATCGACACCGCCCCTTTCTGCCCTCACCTATGGGGCCTACACTTCACCCCACCCCCAGAAACCCTGACAGGCCGGTGGGGGGGTTTGGCAATTTTTCCGCTCCCATTGCATCTACCAGGTCATTCCCCCTTACCCTCACTCACTTTCCCCTCCTTTGAGGTCCACCACCCCAGACTCTTCGGCCATTTTTTTCCCTCAGAGCGCAGTTTTTCCCACAGACCCCCCGGCTCACCCCCGCCATTTTTTGGATATTTTTTCTGCCTGGCTTTTCCCCATTTCCTCCACTGAAAAAACCCACACTCACCATGGCGATTTCAAAAACCCCCCTTGACTACCCTAGGGCTCCTTCCGCCTCCATTTTTTTTTCACTAACCCTTTTTCTTTGGGGCCCCCCGCAGTTTTTCCCGACTCTCCAACTACAAGGTGGGGAACTCGCTTGATCTGGGCTTCTGTCGCCTCTGCCAATTTTAATCTTACCCCAAATTCCTTATAACTCTGGATCATAACATTACTCTTTTACTATCAACAACTTTCAGCCTTCTTGGGCACACCCACCCGTCCCCCCCATTTTTCAACACTAGGAATCACAACCCATACAGTCCCCTGCCCCCAATCTCCTTCCCCCTTTTCCCGGGCCCGACCGGCGTTAAAAAAAAAACAAGAAATTCCACCCCCCCGGCATATTGGCACCCCTCACACACCCACCACCAAGTCAGATCCCCACCTTTGGCACACCCTCAACTCGCCAACTTGCAGCCTGTTTAGGGGTTGGGGGGGGTTTTGTGAGAAAGTCAAAAACCTGCAGACTTTATCCACTACAAAATCATGCTCAGGGGCTTATCACCTGCCTTTACTGCGCCAAACAAAAATAAATTTTACCCCCCCCACTCAAACCCTTACCCAAAAACCCTAAACCTTTTTTACACTTCCCCCCTCCCCGGCCCAAACTCACCCCGTCACTGACCTCTGTTTGAAACCTGCCACTCACTTTTAAACAAAAAATTTTACACATCCAAAACATCACATCACAATCCCCATTAACACCCATCCTGCCCCCCCCGCACATCCTCTAAACTGCTCTACTCTTTGACCGACATCAGAAGAAGAATGTCCAGGTTCTCCTGTTCCCCGCCCCCCCCCACCCTTTTATCCCCCATTTTCCCCCCTTGTCCATCCTTTCCCAGCTTCCTCTTTCCCTCACACTTTTGTAACCCTATCTCTCCCCCCTGGGATCTTTTCCCACTTCCTTTAAAAAAAAAAGCTGTTTTTAAACTCCCTTTTTAAAAAGCCCCTTTGGGGCCCCCCCTCGCCGCCAACTACCGGGCCAGTCTCTAACCTGCCCTTCATCTCCAAACTCCTAGAACGCTTGGGCTAAACCCCGCCTGATCCGCTATCTTCTGATAACTCCTTCTGACCTCTGCAATCCGGTTTTTTCCCCACCCTAACTCCACGAAATGCCTTTCTAAAGTTTCAAATGATTCCTGACAGCAAAATCGCAGGGGGAAATACTCCTTCTGCTTCTTTGGATTTTGAGATTTGACATGTTATCACCCCCTCCTCCTCAACATCCCGTGCCATCGGGGGAATCCAGGACACGTCCTCTTGGTTTCTTTCCTAACCTCTCTGACCGCTCCTTTTCCCCTGTCTATTTTCCGGTTTACCTCCTTCCTTTTCCTCTTTCTGTCGGGGTTTTCCCCGGATCCTTCTTGGTCCTTCCCCTTTTTCACTCTACACACCCCCATTTGGACAAAACCATCACAGATTTGGCTTTCCCCGTACCACTCTACCTGGGGTGACACTCAAAAATACCTTCCTCTTTTTTTTTTAACATCACTCCTGCCCTCTACAAAAAAACCAGTGATTGTTTGTCGCTGTCTCTGACATATTCCTCTCCCTTTTTCTCCAATTAAACCTCACTAAAACTAAAAACCATTTTCCCACTCACAAACCCCACCCCACCCGCTATTTCCCTTTTTTGTGGCACCACCATAACTCCCCGGCACACCCGCTGTTTTTGGGGGTTAAACAGACTCTGATCTGACCTTCACCCTTTATCCAATCCCTTGCCGCTCTTGTCCCTGCACCTCAAGAACATCTCCCAAAACCGTCCTTTTCACTGTGGAAAAAAACTCAAAACCCCCTTTTTCCCCTTCTTTCCTCGTCTTGACTGCTGAAAACCCTATTGTTTGGTCTCCTCTCTGTAAACCCTACCCTCTCCAATCTGTCCCGAATGCTGCAGCCAGGCTTGCTTTCTTTCGACCGCTATACTGATGCCTCTACCCTGTGTCATCTTGCACTGGCTGCCTATTCAGTACAGAATACAACATAACTCACACTCTCAACATAAGGGGCCCCCCAAAGTGCTGACCCCCATACATCTCCTCCCTTTATCCTGTCTACCACCTACCCCCTCTCCCGCTCTCTACTGATCTAAAGACTACACACCCACTCACCAACCTCCCATGCTCGTTTTCCAGATTTTGCACGTATTGCACCCCGTTCTCTGGAAAAAAAGTTACCCCATGTGATCAGGGACACTCACAAAAACCCCAAGTTTTAAGTGCGCTCTGAAAACTCACTTCTTAGACAAGCCTACAAGTCCCTAATTGTAACCCCCCAAATTCTATCACAGATTCTCCTTCCTCACTTTGGCACCCCTGGCACTTTTATCTGAAAATAATGTATTTTGGGGGGCAGGTTCATTCCATTTTATTTTTACCCATATTTAAAGTTTAACATGGCTGGTCCCTTTTAAACCAAGCATTGTCAACCTTTGTTTTCAACCATAAACCCTAACAGTTTGTAAGCTCTTCGAGCAGGGGGGGCCCCACACCCCGTGTCTGATTTTTACTTACTTTTTTATTTTAAAGTCTGGTTTTTTCTGTGCTTTTTCCTCTATATTGTAAAGTGCTGCGGGAAAAATGTTGGCCCTATAAAAAAAAAGATTTTATTTTTTAATTTATTGACCCCTTTGGTAAAAAGACTTTTTTCTGGGTCTCTTGGTCCAGGTTTTGAAAAGAAACTTTGTTATTTTGGGCATGTGGCTTGTGGGACCGGGGGGGTTATGCACCCCTACATGTCTTGGGGATCTCCTTTATTGTATTAAAAAGCGATTTAGCACACACAGTGTCCTTTTTTTCTTTAATAGCACTTTTTGGCTTTCTGATTTTTTTCCCTTTTTTTCCTTTAAGCGGGTTTAAAAATTTTTGGGCTTTCCAACTTTTGCAATTTCCCCTTTATATGGACCGGGTTTTCCTTTCTTTCAAAGCTTTCCCCAACGTTTTTTTTTTTACTTTAAACTCTTATGTGTTGTATAAATTCCTGGGGTTAGTTTTAAACGATTACGTTGGCTTTTCGGAAAAATTTGGGCTTTAGGGGGGTTTTGGGGGTGGGGCCCCATCGAAAAGGGGTTTTCGTTTAGTCGATGGTGGTTCATTTTCCGTTTGCCCAAAAAGTTTTTTGGGGGGGCAAAAAAAAACCTTCATTTTTTAAAAACCCCAAAACGGGGGGCGAAAGCTGGAATTAAACCCCACGCCCCGTAAAAAATGGATCCCTGCTACATCTTGGGCCCCAAAAAAAACTTAGGCTATAAAAGCCCCCCAAAAAAAAAAAGTCACACCCCAATTCACTTTTCCCCTGTCTTTGTTCCAAACAGAAAGCCCCTTTAAAAAACCTTTGCATCACCCAAAAAAATTAAAAAAAAGGGCCCCGGGAAGGGGAAAGAAAATTTTTTTAAAAACCATAAATTTTTATTTGGGGGCCCCGGGGGAAACATTGAATACCCCTTGCCCGGAACGCAGCAGGGGCCCCAAAAAAACCTGTTTGACCCACATTTTTAAAAATTCCCCGGAAAAAAAAGGGGGGTCTTTCAACCCCCATTTTAGTTGAACGGGGAACATTGACTAAAAACGGGGTCCTGGGACCCCCAGTATCCCCTTTAAAAACCTTTTCTGCCCCCCAAAATT